>PVIY010016957.1:0-50533 GCA_004026745.1 Myrmecophaga tridactyla
AATTTGCATTTATCTAATTTAATGTTTAAGGACCAATTTATATGTCTTTTGTAAATTGTTTCCTCAAATGTTTTCTCATTTTTCTGTGGGATTTTGGGGATTTTGTCCCTTGAGTTTTAAGAATTCTTTGAATATTAAGGCTATTAACCTTTGATCTTGAATAAATATGACAATTATTTGTCTCTCAGGTTTTCAAGAATGGATGGTAATTTTTTAAATATAAAAAATTAATCTTATATGTCTCTAGATTTTGGGCCATAATTAAAAATCCTTTCTCTGTACTGAGATAAAAGAGGAATCCACCCATAGTTTCTTCTTCTAGAACTTTTTTGGCTGTTTTATTTTTTTTTAATATTTAGGTCCTTGATTCCCTTGGAATTGATTCTAGAATATGAAGTTCAGTATGAGTATACTTTTATCTTTTAAAAATGGCTCTCCAGTCATCCCCGCACCATTTATTTAGAATCTTATTTTTGCCCTAGTACTTTGAGATAAAAATTTTATCATGTATTAAATGTACACATGTCCTGGAACTCTTTCTGGGCTCTTCACTGTATTTCACTTGTCCATTTTTTCATGTACCAGTACATATTGCTTTAAATATAAAGGCTTTATGATACATTTTAATATCTAGTAGAGTTAGTGCCCAATCATCATTTTTATTCTCTTTTTTGGGTATTCTCCTGTCTAATTTGGCATTATTGTTTTTCCACTGTTTATAAAAAATTAACTGGTACTTTTATTGGGGTTGTAGAAAATTAACAGTCTAGGGAGAAAAGACATCTTCTGATGTTGAACCATGCTGATAGCAGGGAATGCCTTTTTTCAGGCCTATTTTTTGGTCTTTTAGAAGTGTATTAAAATTTTTCTTCAATAGTATTTCCACATTTTTTGTTAAATTTATTCCTTAGTATATACTCTTCTTCACTGCTTTTGAAAATAGGGTTTTCTCTAACAACTAACTTGTTATTGTTTGTGTAACTGAAGATTATTGATTTCTGAATGCAGATTTTATAGCTTGCTAACTTACTGAAAGTTTCATTAAGTTAGTTTTATTATTAACTCTTAGGGTTTCAATGGTAAACCACATATATCTGAAAATGGAGATAGTTATCACTCATCTTTATCAATTTTATGCTTCCATTTGAGTTGTATTTCAAATTGAATTGGCTAAAACTTCCAGTACAGTGTTTAGTAGTGTAGAGAATGCACATTTTTTCCTTTTTTTTTTTTTTCCTGCTCTTAATGGAAAGATCTCTAGTGTTTCCAGATTAAATAAAATACTGGCTTTAGAGCAAAGGAATAACATTATCTATAATGTGTTAAGAAAACTATCATTCAATTTCCATTTTATGAGGATTTTTAGCATGAACGAGTATTGAATTTTGTCAGTGCCTTTTCTCAGCATCTATGAATATGATTTTTAAATATTTTAATAAATTAAGATATATTAATACATGCTGTATGATACTAATGTGTTTCATAATGTAGAACCAGTCTTGTGCTTATAGAGGAAATTATATTTGGTCAATGGTATGTTATTTTCTTAATACTGTTTCTAATATTTGGTTGACTATTTTTGCATTGATATTTGTAAATGATAATTGTAGATTTATTTTTCTTGTATTATCTTTATCAGGTTTAGATGTGTTATATTGGTTTCATGAAAAAAATGAAGTTTTTAACCATTTCACACGTCTGGGACAAAATGTACTGGTGCACACTAGTATATGAAGATTTGGTAGAATTTGTCTGAAAAAGCAATTGGAGCTAGTGTGGGTTTTTTGGTGGGGTAGTTCCTTAACATGTTCTATTTGTCCATGGAAATCGGTTGTTAAATTTTCTGTCTCTAATGGGGTTAATATTTTTTTTTACAGAACTAAACTGAAATTTATTAACATTCCACTCTTAAACATTTCTTATCGTCAAGCAAAAATAAAATTCGAGCCAAAAAACCCAAAACAAAACTAAAAACAGGGAAAAGCTTATAAAACTAAATATGGATCGCAGCATTAACAGCTGAACAGAGAAGATGATTTTTTAATTCTTAGCAGATGATAAAGTTCTGTAGAAACTGAACACTTACAAATTATGTTAAAACCTGGGAATCACTGACTGGAAATTACACAGTTGGATCATGAGAAAACAGCAGAAAGGGTTTTGATTGAGCCTGCACTGCTCTAGCCTCATCCCATGCCCTTCTAAGAGGAAAGCCTGGCATTGATTAGATACTGGGCCAGACTAATAACTGGCAGCTGAGCCAGTGATAGTAACCTGCCTACTGGAAGAACCTTCCACCGGGTTGGCAATCTTGATCTGGGCCGGCAACATCTGGTGGATCTCACTGATGCTGGTGCCTTGGTGCCCGATTATGCAGCCAATTAAGTTATTTGGAATGATGAGTTCATGGGTGATTTGAGTAGATGCATCCAAACTTGCCCAATAGCCTTTTACCTTTGGAGAACTGGGGTCAATTCTGGCACATCGGGTCCCATGGTGCATCATGGCAAAGTGAGACTGTTGTCTCCTGGTTCAGCTTGGCCAGATGGAGCAGAGATATGGCTTGTTGGCCTTGAATCGCGTAGGCATCTAGAGGTGGTCCCTCCAGGTCATGGGCGGAGTGGGGGTAGCCAGCAGCGTTGCTGCAACAATCTTTGCTGCCTGCACAGAGGACTGGAGAACTGGTCAACATGGGCTGGCATGGAATGAATGGTCATGACTCTCCCTTGTGGAGACTGGGAGAGTGTCTCCAGCATGACCAGGCAGACCTGCCTGACACACGCAGTAACGGACTGCAGCACACCAGCAATGGTGATGGCCCACTCGGTGGAGTTGGGCAGCATATCCCCCTTTCCCTGGACCTGGGCCCCAGTACTCTCAGGGATCTCTTTGAGGTTACACCCACCTTTCCCAATCAGGGAGCTGCCTTGGGTGGACAGCACCCCCAGCCTCAGGGTAGCCAGGGGACTGCTAGCCGCCATGCTCTTGGTCATGGAGCTGTTGATACCTTCTTCCAGCTTGTTGATGATCATGGCAAAGGGCTTAAAGATGGCATGGTAGAGTGATTAGTCTTCTGGGAAAATTCCGCCCTGAGATGTTGATCCGCATGCCACTTTCCTCACAAATTCTCTTAACTAACTCCCTTTCTTGCCAATGATACTTTCTACTTCCTTTCCGTGCATAAGAGGCTGAATGGGGAGAGTCACATTTAGTCCACTTTCTGTCACACTGGCATCCATTAATATTTTTGTAATTTGCTTTTAACTGTGAAATCAGAAGTTATTTTTTTTCTTCTAGATTTACTCTTTGTTTTTTGTTTGTTTGATTTTTTTCTTGGCACAAAGTTCTGTAAAGTAGTGCCAAGATTTTTTTTAAATATTCTTTTCAGTGAATATTTGCCTCCTTGTTAAATTTTTAATTTTCCACTTTGTCTATTTTAATTTTATTAAAAAAATCTCTAGGATGTATATCTATTTATTAGGTGTACTGTTTTTCCATTCTCCACCTTATTAACCATTCCTTCTATCTTTACTATTTGCCTTCTTGTGCTTTAATGACTTATTTTGCTGTTCTCTGACTAGTGATTTTTTTTAAGCTTCGTATTATTTGCTTCGTTTTCCCTTGTTACTCATTATAAAACTATTTAGTGCTGTGAAATTTCCTATGATCACTGCAGTAAATGAACCTCATAGATCCCAATATGTAGTGTTTTTTATTTTATTTTAGAAATTCAGTTTGTATTTCCTCTTTTACTGAGATCATTTAATAAAAGTTTGTTTTGTTTTAATTTTGAGTTGAAGGATATTTTTAGTCCATTGTTAATAGTTCCTATTTTTTTGCACTGTGGTCAGGAAGTACTATTTATGATATTGCTACTTTATGGGAATAGTAAAATTTTTGTTGTGACCTATTTATTAAGTGACCAATTATTGTGAAAGTATCATTGATACTTGAGAAGGAGGTATATTCTCTATTATCAAAGAGTGAATTCCAAAACATAGTCATAAGATCTAGCTTAATGATTATGTTGTTCAGGTCTTCTATCTCCTTAAATATTGTTATTTTCATATCCTGTGATGGTTAAGTGCATGCAGGAAGGTGGTTAAGTTTTGGTGCTACTTGTTTGATCATTCAAGCCCTGGCCTCATTGTTACTGGGATAGCATTTCATACTTTTAAATCGTTAGTTAGTTGTTTGCATCTGTGGCTGACTACATCTACAATCAGTAAAGGAGATCACCTTCAGCAATAAGAGAAGTCTCACCTTATCAGTTGAAGGTCTTAAAGGAAGAACTGATGATTTCAGCAGTCAGAATGAATAATTTTATCTTCTACTTCAGCCAGCCTGCATCTTCTGGGGAATGCACTAAAACCTTCATTTGTGTCCCCAATTTGCAGCCTGCTTTGTGGAATTTATACTTGCCAATTCCCATGGTTGCAGGACCCAGTACCTATAATAAATCTCATGTTTATGTGTGCATGTGTATGTATATGTATGTATGTGTGTGTATGTATATGTATGTATGTGTATGTATATATATTTCTGTATATATATATATATATATATATATGTATATATATATATATATCCTATTAGTTTAGTTTTTCTAAGAACCCTGACCACTGCAAATTTTTATGCTCAAGATGGTTCTTGAGAAACAGATTCTTAAGGATGAAATTTCTGAGTTGGTTCTGGGGACTTGGGAGTTGGTTCTTTGATTTGATAGATTAAAAGACACTAATGAGGGCAGCTGCCATGGCTCAGCAGGCAGAGCTCCGACCTGCCATGCTGGAGGTCTGGAATTCGATCCCTGGTGCCTCCTGCCCATATGCACATTTAAAAAAAAAGACACTAATGACTCTATTTCTAATCAAGGTGGCACTGATAGCACATGGTATGAAATGGCAATAGATATACAAAATGTCACCATTGGATGTTGCTACTCAAAGCTCTGGGTTACATTGCATTTGATTCCTTAACAGGTTTGTTGAGTTATATAAAGTATAATAATGTGGTAGTTCTCAGTAGTTGTTTAAAAAGGGATAAATTCAAGGGTTCAAATTCCCAGGTCAAAAATCACAGGAAGGAAATGAAAGTTTCTGTGTGTTCCCTGAAGCAAACGATTATTTCTTGTATCTGTAGACTTGAGATTTCTAAAATACAGACTCAGAATCTCATTATGTAAGTGGCTGAATTACAATGTAAATTGAATTCCCAACATTACTCAATGTCTGCCTTTAAAGAGAGGGAATTGATTGAGAAGGAATGGGATCCTTAAAATTGGAATGGGGACATATGGGCTGATAATGATGATAATGGGGATATTGATATCCTAGATTCTGAAGAATCAGACATCCAGCCTCCAGCTGAGAGACTATGTGTGGGAATGGATATTAAGGGAGTGGGATAATGAAGGAATGTAAAATTGGATCAGGCTCAATTTATTGATCTAGACCTACTATGCACATTCTGGATTCAATGTGGCAGCTCATGGAGTTACAAAGGGCTCTTAGTTGACTGATGCATGGACCAAAAATGTGCTCTACATTAACTGAAATTTAAATTCTTGAACTGTCTTATATGAGTAGATCCAAAGCTATTTAAGATTGGCACATTTGAGATGGTATCCTATAAGACCCTGCTCAGTTACCCTATTAATTTGCAGAGGAAGTACCATTCAGCAGGACTGTGAAGAATAAATTTAAGAGAGTAAGTTCCAACATCACTGAAGACCTCTGTGGTTACTGTTTCCTGTAGTTCAGGTATTTTTCTGGTAACTGCTACCATAAAACTTAGATCCTTAAATACAGTGGTGATGATAGGATCATAGGTTGGCAGGAGTCAAGTGGAGGCACTTGATTACAAAAGACAAGGAGGGCATGGCTAACATTATTGATAGCAGAATCAGAGCAGTAATCAAAGCAGCCTGATTCACATTGATCTATGTTGTTGGATAGTTGATTATAGTTTACCTAGAAATGAAATAGATAGGTGGTCTTCTAAATTCTTTTTTTGATTTGCACAAGCAGAAGAGTTCTAGGCCAAATGAACAAAAATCTAACTTGAATAACACAAACAGTCATGGAACCTCAATCAATTCCCAGACGTAAGACACTTTACAGACCTAGAACCTCTTGAATGAAGGGAGATCCAGGTCCCCTTGGGGAAGGATTTTCTTAAAGGCTAAAACTTTATGCTGATAATCTCACTCTGGGCATCCCCAAAGGGACCTATGGCCTTTAACCAGGATGACTTTGCACTGAGGAAAAAGAAATGATCAGACATTTTAGGGGTGATTGAACACTGGCTCTAAACTGACATAAGTTCCAGGAGACCCAAACCATCACTGTGGACTCCCAGACAGCAGAAGGACTTACAGTGGTGAGGAGAACCATGATGTTTTTGCTCAGGTCTGTCTCACAGTGGGTCACCAAATCCATTCTGTGGTAATTTACCCAATTTTGGAATATATCATTGGAATAGCGTAGTCCGCATCTGGTAAAATTCCCACATTGGTTGGGAAGTCCCCCAACTTGGAGAGTGAGAATAGGAAATGCTAAGTGGAAGTCACTAGAACTGCTTCCACCTAGAAAAATAGTAAGTCAAAATCAATATGGCATTCCTGGATGGATTGCAGAGATTAGGGCCACCACCAAGGACTTGAAGGATGCAGAAGTGGTGATTTCAGCCATGTCTACATTCAGTTCTCCTTTGTGGTCTGTGTAGAGAATGGATGGTTTTTGGAGGATGACAGTGAATTATCATAAACTTAGCAGGTGGTGACTACAATTGCAGCTGCTGTTCCAGATATGGTATCATTGCTAGAGCAAATAAACATGTCCCCTAGTACCTAGTATGTAGTTATCGATCTTGTAAATGCTTTTTCTTTCAATAGCTGTTACTAAAGACCAGAGAAACAGTTTGCTTTCAGCTGGTAAGTCAACAATATACCTTTACGGCCTTACCTTAGGGGTATATAAACATGCCAGCCCTTTGTCATCATCTAGTCTGAAGGGACCCTGATTTCCTTTATGAAAAGGAAACGACTTGTCGTTTAATGTCATTATGCTGATTGGACCTAGTAAGCAAGAAGTAACAACCACTTACACATGTTGGTAAGGCATCTGCATATTGAATGTGAGTTAAATCCAACAAAAATTCAGAAGTCTTCAATGCAGTAAAATTTCTAGGGACAGTAGTGTGGGGCATGTCAAGATATTGCTTCTAAGATGAAGGATAAGTTGTATATAGCCCCTCCTACCACCACAAAAAGAGATGCAATGCCTAGTTGTCTTCTTTGGATTTTATAGGCAACATACACTTGATTTGGGCATGCTATACTTGCCTATTTACTAAGGGACTTGAACAGCTGTGGCTTTGAGTAGGGACTAGAATAAGAGAAGGCTCTACAACAGGTCCAGGCTGCTGTGCAAGCCACTCTGCTCCTTAGGCCACATAAGTAAGTAAGTAAAATTGTGAAAGGATTGTGAAACAGAGAGGCATGCATAACACAACCCAGGCAACAGCAGGAAGTGTAACCTGGTAAAAGAATAAGAAACAAATGGCATAGTCATAATACATTAGATCATAATTTAGTTACTCATAGGGGAGAGAATGCAGGCCCTCTCCCCCCGCCCCCTCATAAATCTTAAATCTTAAAATTTTAAAACAAAAATTGCCAACTGTGAGAATAAATTCATAAATCAACATGTCATATATATGACCAAGGATGAGAAAATCATGAATTATAATACAGATAACATCAAAAGAAAAATCAAAGATAATTTAAAGGGAATCACCATTAGCCCTTGTATTAGTTAGGGTTCTCTAGAGAAACAGTCAACAGGGAATGCTCACAAGTATGAAATTTATAAAAGTGTCCCCATGACCGCAGGAATGCAGAGTCTAAAATTCGCAGGCAGATTGTGAAGCTGATGACTCCAATGGAGGGTCTGGATGAACTCCACGGGAGAGGCTCACCAGCTGAAGCAGGAGTAGAATCTGTCTCTTCTGAATCCTCCTTAAAAGGCTTCTGGTGATTAGATTAAGCATCACTCATTGCAGAAGGCATGCCCCTTTGGCTGATTACAAAGGTAACCAGCTGTGGATGTAGCTGACATGATCATGATTTAATTTTATGAAATGTCCTCATTGCTACAGACAGGCCAGCACTTGCCCAACCAGACAAACAGGTACCACCACTTGGCCAAGTTGACACATGAACCTGACCATGACAGACCTATAAGACTGATTGGATCCTTTATGTGAGCCAAACATATAAAGAGGTATTGTGTCATTTTGAAGTGCAAGAGTCAAGTAGGGAGAGTTGAAAAAGTGTAGGGAGGTAAAGGGGAGTTAAAATAAATATATTCCTTATTTATATAGATCCATGCATATTTTTCCATGGTTGTCACAAGGATTATGTTAACTGGTGGAAAAGAGCAACAGACACAGTTAAAGAATATTGTGTATCTCTAATTGCAAAAATCCAGAGTATGTCAAACCGGAGGCATGCATTCCCTAGCACAGAGGTGTGACTTCCCAGGTCAATGAGGTGCAGGAATGATGTGGTCTTAGGAAGTTGGCCTTTCCCTGACAAGGAGTATCTGGTTCTTCAGTCCCTCCCTGACCTGGTGGATCTTACTACACGATAGCCTGCTCTCCTATTTCCGATAACCACCAGGAAACAACCTCAGTAGATGTCTGCTTGTTTATTGCAAGAGCAGGTAAACTAAGGTAGATTATCCAAACATATTATCCCCATACCTGGACCTGTTTTGGGGGCCTATTAAAAGGCCCTATTTTCTATGGCTGGAAAAACAAACTATATAAAATATTTCCAGATATATTTATTTTTTCTTTAGCACCACAACATACAAATTAAGGAATAACATATGAATTTACAGATTGATAATTATAATATTAACTCATGTTTAAAAGAACGTACAGGCTTATCTTCCAGATTTAATACCTAAAAGAAAAAATGCCCTATCTTTATGAATATCTAGTAAACACATTGAGGATGCTGTTTATATTCCATCTATGTAAAAATAGGGTTAAGTGATCTCAAATCAATAAAACTTATACGTAAATACACCTCACTGCCTTTATTTTCCACTTAAAAACGTGTTCCAGTTATAAAAAATAATACTTAAGTGTTAGGCTTTGAGGTGAATCTAAATGATGCCAGTGGTAGTTATTGTTAAATATTTATGAGCCCACTGATAAGGACAAATCATTTTCTTAATCTATTTCACTAATAGAAATTATTTATAAGTACATCATTAATAATTTATCTTTTCCTGGTATTATGTTTGCTTTAATAATTTAAAATTATATAATTATCTATTAAATCATCTAAATATGATTCAACTTGATCTATTTTTTGTAACACAAATAGCAAGTTGATCATTAACTATAGCCATTTAGAAGAGGGCATTGTGCTAAAACAAGCTTGGGTATTTAAAAAGAGTTGTGAGAATAGCTTGCATATCTATCTTTTTCACTCAATATTTTGGTGGTGTAATTAATATTCTTTGGAAAGTTTCTGGAATTTCAGACCTAATAAGTCGTTTGTACATTGTTTATTAATAGTCCCTTGAGATCTTTGGCATATAGAATGCAAGGTTCTTTCCACAAGTTGCCAATTAACTCAGTGCCCTCTGAGGCACATGTCTTTCTTTATATAGCAGGGAAAGAACTGATTTTTCCCTCTCTGGGTAGTATTGAACGTCATCTTGAAAACTTCAAGGAGCTTTACTGCTAAACAAAAAGGTTATCATGAAGCTTTGCCCTCCCTCAGTTATAATACCTGAGGTTGGAGGTTTTTCCTTTTAGCAAGTGTTTCTAGTGTTTCACTGTCTTGAAGTCGTATCTATGCAGCCAGAGAATGGAGAGGACCTTGGATATATGATTATCTAGATCTCTTGGTTCACAAGAAGTCTTCCTCTTGGGAATCCTTTAAAAAGACCTTAATAGGCTGTTTTAAAACAGATTCAGTATTTAAGGTGCTGGGAGGGAAGACTAAATTATCAATTGCTTCATAAACAGAAAAATATTGTATCTGTTTGATAATAATGAGCAAAAATAGGGGCAAAAATAAGGTGCAAAAATCTGCAAGTATCGTCATCAGTGTAAAACTCTTTGGGCAGAAATCTCCAATGATGGCCATCTTCTTTTACAGAGCTTATCTTTTCTGAAGTCCATCACTGATCCCTGCCCTGTATTCTGGGCTTGCATTTCCACCTGCTAGTATCTTTGCTCAGTCCAGGATCTCTAAGGGGATACTTGAGGCAAGAATTGGACATGACTGTTTTTCCTTGTCTAACAAGCGGTAGCAGGAGGAATTTTGGGTCCAGACTTTACTTGTTTACCACTTTGGCTTTAACCAGTGGTAGCATTTTTAATGCTTGACTTACAGAAGATAGCTTGTACAAATAACTTTCTCAGCTACTTTAGTAATGCAGTCGTTCTCCAACCTTTCCAGACTGCCTGAATAATGTTGAGTAGTCAACTTAATCCAAAGGTTAAACCTCCTTGTAGATTTCTATAAAGGTTTAAAGTGACCACAAACTAGGAATTTTAGTGAAAGCATCTGTTCTCATTTTCTGAGAAGCTTGGCCTAGTAGGAGAGATCCCCCATCACTCTCTCAGCTCTCTCTCTCTGTGTTTCTATGTATCGATGTCATCTATATCTGTGTCATCTATATGTATGTCATATGTATCTATATCCTTTCTATATGAATTGTGTTAATTAATGCATGGACTTCCCCAAAGTCATGGAAACCCAATTTCTGGCAGTTTGATGATTTGCTCTGTGATAACCTTGACCTCACTGTCTCTGCAATTTTTGAACCTGCAATTAGACACTGTAAGTATGCAGAGTTGTTTTACTGACTTCCATTTATGCAGTTTCAGGCTACAATACAAAAAAAAAAAATTAGCTGCTTCCCTAGCAAAATGACCCAAGGGGACACTTTAGGACAATGGGAGCTACTCTGCATAAGAAACAGGGCTGATGGCAACATGTATATCTTTTTAATTTGAGGATTATGTTGGAAATGAAACATAATCTGCAAGGTGAACAAGTGCTTTTCCTAGAGTACTTAACCCTAACTATGAAGCTAGCATAAATTACCTGATTGTTATTAACTGGTGTTTAACTTCCCTGTACTTTCAACACTTACATATTGGAAAATATGGTTTGTTTGTTTGCTTTAAATCTTGTTCATGGGTGATTAGAATGTCTTTTTCTTTTATATTTAACATGTGAAAATCATGTGCATTCAGTGTCCACCAACATATCAATTATAGAGTCATTAAAAATGTGCATGAGAAGTCATTAGAGTAGTGATTAGGACTCAGTCCAACAAGTATAAAAGGAAATTCCCTAAATTGGAGCAAGGAGCTATCGAGATGATATTAAATTGCCCATTTCCAAAAAAGAGAATTTTCAAGGCAATTACCTAAGCTAGATGGCAATGCAAAGTATTCAATAGCAGCAACTCTACTCGCAGAACTACATAACAGTTTGGAAACTTCTGTTGTGTCAATAGAGAATTTTTCCCTGAATTCTCACCCAATTGTTGAATATTTAATGATTTAATGCTATTTAATGTGATTAGGTAAAGGTTTGCATTATAAAGTAGGTTGACCCAAATGTCTGAAAATGTAAGATGTTTCAGTTCTTCCACAAGTTCCTACTAGATATAACCCTTCAGAAAGAAGTGTCATGAAGTTGGGATAACTCCTAAATCTTTCAATTTGATAGTGCTTACACAATATCATAAATGTAATGAAATAATGCCCCTGTCTGGGAGACAGACAATATTTTATTTAAAAGTCTATAATTGCTATGAACATTTATAAGTCACAGTGAGTTCTGTTTTTTAAAAAATGTAACCCAATACCTCAGTAGAACTAAAGTGACACTATTTAATTTATTGTCTACATAAAGGAGAACATTTTCAATTCAGTCAGTTCTAAATTATCCATGTCCTCTGGGACAGTGAGAGTAGAAGCAATGAAATCAGCACACGACCAAGTAACCTCTTTCAATACTATTTTGTAAACATCTTTCCCCTGAAAATAATTTCCAGAATTGTTAGCTGATCATCTGGGGAGACAGGTGGAGGACAGGAGGGCAGGTAGGCAAACACTGAATGCTGTCATGAGAAAATGGCATCCAAGTGATTCCAGAATTCCTGAAATTCCAAAGAATATAAAGAAACAATATACTGGCAACAAGGTCCTCAAGGAGGCAAAGGAGTGGCTGATGACAGGATATGAAGGAAACTTTCTTTTCATTGGCCATCCTTTATAACTTTTTAATTTTGCTCCATATGATATAATACCTATTTAAAAATACTAATTAAATATTGTAAAAGATTATAGTAATTATAAAACAAAAAAGGTGGAGAGCAATGTTTTAGTGTGAACTTTCCAAATTTTAGACCTTGGCAACTAAACCATTAATTAATTAAGCTAGTTAATTTACTAAAATTACTTATTTTGTATATCACAGCATAAGCCTCATCTGGTCTCTGAACTGCCATTTGGAGACACTGATTTACATAAATGGGAGGCTTATGTTCCCATAGAAAGGGAATACTGTTGATCACCAGTATTCCTTCTACTTTCTACCAGTTATTAAGGTCTACTCATATGTGGTAGCCTTTGTATTGGTTTGCTAAATGCTGTCAGAATATGGTGTACTAGAAATGGGTTAGTTTTTTTGAGGGGGGGCGGTGCATGGTCCAAGAATTGAACCTGGGTCTCCCGCACAAAAGGTGGACATTATAACCACTGAACTACCCGTGCACCCTGGGTTAGCTTTTAATAGGGGAATTTATTAAGTTACAAGTTTACAGTTCTAAGTCCATAAAATTCCAGACTAAGGCATCCAGGGAAAGATTCCTTGATTCAGTAAAGGGCTGATGATCTCCAGGGTTTCTCTATCAGCTGGGAAGGCACATGGGAGGTCTTCGGGTATTCTCTCCTGGTTTATTGTTTTGAACAGCTTCCCCAAGATTATTTTCTTTCTGCATCTCCAAATGTCTTTGTGTTGGCTCTGGAACTTTTTCCCTAAAGGTCCCCTTTTAAAGGACTCCAGTAAGCAACCCACTTTCAGGGGTGGAGATGCATCTTGGTGGAAACCACCTAATCTAAAGTTCCCACCCACAATTGGGTGGGTCACATCTCCATGGAAACAACTCAGTCAAAAAGATCCCACCCAACGCTATTGAATGAGGATTAAAGAACATGGCTTTTCTGGGATATACAATAGTTTAAATTCGGCATAGCCTTGTTCTCAGTGTTTTGCCTTCATTATCTAATTTAGTGCTTATGACAATTTAATCAAGAATACGTACAATTTTGGGGGGGGTAGGGCAAGGAGGTAGAGCTTTCTCATGCCATGTGGGATTTGATTCCTGGTCCGTGCACTATGCCGCCTCCCTCCCCCAAAAAAGAAGGAAAACAAAAATTCAACAAATGGTGCTGCAATAATAGCATACTCACATGGAAAAATATTGAAATGTGGTTCCGCTGTACAGCATACAAAAAAATAAAACAATTTTTCTCATTTTCAAGTTGAGGAAAATAAGTCTTTGAAAGGAGAAATAATTTACTTACAAGTTCCCTAAAATACATAGTACAAAGTCTGTCTTCTTAACCATTTCACTATTGTTTCTTGCAAACTGATAAGCCCCTGGAAGCAATATGGGTTTCAGCTGGTCATCAGAAGATTAAAGAAATGTATTTGGATTACATTTTAGCAAGCATGCACTCCCCCAGTTCTGTATTGCCCCCTCTTTTCTGTATTGCCCCTCTTTTCTGCATTGCTCCCTCTTTTCTTCCATCTCATTCTTTCACATATCAATTTTATCGATATTTTAGACTCCTATTATATCTTTCTAATGCACTCTAAAAATACATCAGATAATTAAATGAGATAAAATAACAAAAGCATCTTTTCTATGCATGGCATATAATAGATAAAAAATGCAAGCATCCCTTGAAATTAGGATCCTTACAGACCTTGGGACTATTTGGATGAAATTGGGAATATGTAGTTCAACACTCTTAGGGCTGTTTTCTTTTAGGGTAATGTGTTTGGGTTATGCAACCCTGTTCCATTCCTAAAGAAATTAAGTGATCCTGTAACTGCTCTGTGACTTGCATCCATCTTGGGCTTGCAGCTTGGGCTCACATTTAAAGTTTTCATAGATTTACCTTACAACTTGGTCTTTTCAAATCTAGGCGTGCATGTATGTGTGTTTGTGTATAATATTAACGATGTTTATATTCATGCATATATGCTCATATGGGTTGTCATAGATACCCTCCTGATGGCTGAATCACCACGTTCACCCACATTTTAAATTTCAGGTATAGGTACAGCTCACCGTGAGTTGGAGACTCAGGAAGAATATGGTGAGTTCTTATTTTAAGTTTTTTATTTTTCTAATAGTAGAACAGATAAGCTGGAGAACCAAGTGCATTTTAAGAAGGAATAAAAAGGTATATTAGTTTTCTATTGCTGTGTATTTAATTGACACAGACTTCTGAAAACATCCATTTATTATCTCACAATTCTGTAGGTCAGATGTCCAGTTATGGGCCAGTTGGGACCTCTTCTCAGGGTTTCATCAGCCTGATATTGAGGTGTCGATTGAGCCTAAATTTTGATTTGAAATTTGGGATTCTCTTCCACATTGTTGGCAGGATTCAGTTTCTTATAGCTGCTATTACTGAGGATCTTGCTTTCTTACCAGTTCTGGCTCCTCAAGGTAGCCTGCTATTGCTTGACATGTAACTTCGTCCTCAGTGTGATACTTCTTGTTCTTTAGGATCGACAGAAGGGTATCCGCCAATCTAGATCCTCTTTTAAGAGAGTTCACCTGATTCAGCCAGGCCCACCTACGCTCACAAGAGGAGATTATACAAAACGTGTGCATAAGGGACAGGAATCTTGGAGGCTACCTTAGAAATCTGCCTACCACAGTAGGAGAATTAGGTAGAATCTTGCCCTAGAAATGCCAACAATATCGTTAGTGCGTTTTTGCGAGTTACATTTTCTAGGAGTAAATTGGAACGCTGTGTGGGAGTGACTGTTCCATGAGACTCCTTCATTCCCATTGGACAATGTATAACTACCACTATTATGTGGATCCATTCATATGAAATTTATATGTCAATATGTGTGTGTATATACAAAGTAGTATTCTTTTAAGACATTTTCCAAAATGAAATCTTTTGTCACATACAAGATGTCTACAAATACAGCTTTCTTTTTAAATCAGTATTTAAATTTGATGAGATTTGTCATGCACAATTTCTTTAGGTAGCAGCGCACATTCCCAGTAAACTTCAAGTTAACTATTTCATGTGCAAATCTGTTATATTTTGCATTACACATTGAATAACCACTATTGATTTTTGAGTACATTAATATCAATATTTATGCTACTCTAAATAATGTTTATGGCACTGTAATTGATAAGACTATTAGTGCTAACTAGTTGTAGGACCAGCAATTATATTGCTGTAAATGTAATTTATAGTTACAGTAATAGTGTCTAACTTTCTATAGACACTATAAAGCAATAATGTTTTTACCCTAAAACTGGTGACTAATGTAGTTTTTAAAAATAAATTTGCTCAATTGGCAAAGATAGTAACTGCATTTTTTTCCCACTTAGGAACTAGTCAGCTCAAATATTTTGTTACCTATGCTTTCCATAATTTATAATATTTTTCTGCTATAAATTGGCATAAAAGTGAAACTGATGGATTCTGAATAAATCCATGACTTGTCTGTTTCTGAATTTTTCATCTACTAAAAGGATTTTAGCTATCAATTTCTGCTTTTATAGATAATATCTTAGAATTTCTTCTAATTTCATAGATTTCCAGCTTTTGATTTGATATTCAAAAACTATTGTCTCTTGTTTTGTTGTTTGTGTTATTTTTATGGTAGTGAATACTATTTCCAAAAAATAATTTATCAATGAGGAAAGAAGAATGAATAGTATTTTAAAAAGAAAAGTTCTTTCCTCAGTTTATAGGAGCCAACCTATGTTGGAATATCTCAACTACGATTTTGATAAAACAAGCATCTGAATAAGCTGAATAAAACCTCAGGTTTTGCTTTATTTTAAATGGTAATATCCCATCTGAGGGTTCTGGAGTTTTGTGAGAAATCTCTGACTTTCTTTCCACCTCCTTACCTCACAAATGACAGACCCATAAAAAAATGCAGTGCATGAATTGTTTCTCTACAAAAGTTGTTTGAAATAGTTTACATTTCAGTATGTTTAAGTAGCTATAAGTAGTAAGAAAATTACCTCTTAGCTCCCCCTATGCACCTTAAAAACAAAGGACATTTTCCTCTCCTGAGCTGATAAATCAAAATATCATTTTTATGTTGAGAATAGGAGTGTATTTTTTCCTTTTTTCCATACCAGAAGGATGTCTGTCATGAAATGCTTAAAATTTTACTTATGTAAATGTGCATTGCCTATTGTGTTAGAATTTTCATCAGATCTGTTATTTAGTAGTTGATCACTCTGAACAATATTGCTGATTCAAATATTGTACTTTCTGATTCTAAAATTTATGTATGTACAAAACATAAATGTGCTTGCATACAAATACATACATATAAATATGATTTTTAAAATAGTTTTTAAATGTTCTTGTTCACTGATCTTTTAGTTTGCTATTAACAAATATCTTCATACATGGGGTTAGATTTAAGATCAATTTTATCTTTTCATTTTTTTTAACACTTCCAGGTCAATAGTAAAACAATGGCAAGATTGGGATCCATTAGCATTAACTAGTGTAAAAATCATATTTTGCTTTGATTTCATTTTAAAAGTCAAAATTTCTGGGAGCAACAAAAACAGGAGAGGATACGCAATAAAATTGCTCAGAATCAAGTATAATCTCAGCATAAATGTTACAGCTTGCTATCAGCCTGAATGAAATGTACGCAGCATGAAAATATATGAATGCCTGTTGTCAAATGGGAGAGATTTTAAGAATTATGGCAAAATACATGATAAGTAAAGATAATTTTTTTTAGTAATGCACAATAAATATCCCACTAGCAAGGTTGAGAAAATATGAAATTGAATAAAATGAGCCTTTCCAAGAGATATCAAAGGAATCGGTGAGATTAAATGCTTGGAACTGCCCATCACCCCAAATTTATATAGCGCAAGTTCATTAACTTCAAACAGGGGGATTCATTCTCTCTTTAATAAGATATCACGTGGAGTTCCTTTCCATTTACAGTATGTTCCTAAAGGTGAAAACAGCAGGAAAATGAAATTACTTCATTTACCGGAATTACAGCTTCTTTTGTATAAAACTTTAATCATTTTATATATGACAACCTTATGCTTAATGTTTTTAGAATACTCTTCATAAAATATTATTTAGCGAAAGCATACTCTCCCACTGAGCACATTGCCACTTTCAATGGCTGTGCTAATCTACTTTGAATATATGCAGCATTTAATCTTAATTATGATGCTGAAGTCTGTACAACGTTAATTATTCATTTCACATGCTCCCTCCACTTTATTGTAACTCCTAATTTGCTTAACAAAATGTAGGTTTTAATTAGAACTATGGAACTGTTGGGGCAAGGTGGTACTTTGAGTGTGCTAGTATTTGTGGTATGTGTATGGTTTCTATTGGTTTGAAATGTGTGGTTTGAAAATGTGTTTAATTCAAAAGATAAAATTCCCTGGTATTTCACTTTGCTTCATATTTGACAATTTCCTAGTCTCCTAGTGAGCGTAGAAAGATGGAAAGACACCTGTTCATCGTTCTAATAGTGGATGATTATTGGACTGGAGCTAGGGTTTATACCTCTAAATATTACCATGGAAGAGCATGAAAGAAGAACACAAACATGCAAAGAAAATCAGATAATCAGGTGATTTTTGCCTACATAATACAGAATAGCCCAATGAAATCTTTTATTTGATTAGTAGTGATTTTGCCATTATTGTCATTAAACTCATAAGACAGGCAAGAAAAATAACATCCAAAGTATGGTGTGTAAGGAAGTTGACAAAGTGATTTATATTTATTTAAACTTTAGATGATTGGACACTCCAATGTTCCTTAATATCTACCATTTTGTAGATTTTAAACATCAATTCCTTAGTACTATTAATGTACTTTCTATAACTTTAGTTATGTTGTTTAGCTTTTTTAAATTTAAAATTGCTCATAAATAAAATTTTATATTTATGCATTGAAAAACTTTTTTTGAAATACAAATAAATAGGAACCAACTAAAAAAGTATTCATGTGACATTTATCACCTCACAACCACCAGACAACACATTTTACACCATTTTTTCTTTTTGCATGGGCAGGCACCAGGAATTGTACGCGGGTCTCCGGCATGGCAGATGAGGACTCTGCCTGCTGAGCCACTGTGGCCCTATACATTTTACACCATTTTTAACAGAGTACACAACAATTTTAAATTCTAGGTATGAAGCCAGATATCTCTAGATTATGCTTTGGTTAAGCCGCTCACGAAGACGGGAGATCATAAGTACTTTGGATACATATAGTATAAATTTTTAGACAGAATATTTAAAAACAAAATAAGTATAAATATCATACAAATCCCTATTTCCAATTTTATAAATGTAGTTTATAGTTGTGACTCTAGTGTTGTGAAATGAAATTATAAACTGAATACTTATATCTAAGTAGCTATTATTTTCCAAGTAGATGCTCATTTATTTCCTCAAAAAATAGAAAAAACATAGATAGGCTTATGGATAAAAAGGTCCACAATATCCCAGTTCTTTTTATATTACTCCTTATAATGAATTCATATATGTTTGGCGAATAGATTAACAAAAAGAATTAATTTTGCCCTTAATTGGATGAGGCACAGAATTACACCTTCATCTGTATGATTTTGTGGGGCCGATCTACTCTCATAGCAGTCTTCTAATTTTTATAGGGTGATATTTTATTCATTGCTAGAACTTTTTAAGAAATCAAATGTGATGTTTTAGTACCCTCTATTCCATTTCGAATATGTATAATGTTAATAAGAACTGCCATTTATTATACTTCTTAACTTCATTTTCATGACAACCACCTAATGCAACTACTATGATTATTCACACACTTTAGAGATGAAGAAACTGGGAATGACGTAAGAGAGGTTAGTGACTTACCCAAGGTCACCAGGCTCCAGAGTTGGGGAGCAGGGGTTGTAATAGAAGTGTGACTCCTCTGTGCCAGACTGCTCTGCTCCTCGGCCTTCTCTGTTACAATGCCCCACTCTGTGTCTCAGAAACAGTCTCTCGGTGCCATCAAATACCATTTCCAGTGATTCTGTGATCTGAGTCCCCATTCCCATGCTCAGTCTCTTTGGACACGTGTCCATTTGTTCTTAAATGAGATTTTCAAAAGAACAGCAGGGTTAAAATAAGTGATCAAGAATGGTGTGACTATTTATACAGTTTTGTTAAAGTTTTCAATATTGGAGAAAAAAATCTCATCTGAGATGAGAGGGTAAATGTTATATCCCAATATAAGGATAGGATGCATACTCACACTTTAGGATTTTGCTTTTTGATGAAGAGCAGACTTGTCTTTTCTTGTACTTTGTGCTTATATAACTTAAGACGTAAGAGGCAGTATGCTATTGGTTAAGAGTGCACTCTCTGCAGCTAAGCTTTCTGTGTTTTAATCTTGGTTCCTTGTTATATGATCTCAGGGAGGATACGTAACTCTTCACAACCTCAATTTTCTCATCTGTAAAATGGGTATAATAATAGTACTTAATCTACAGGAATCCTTGAGGATTAAACATTTTAATATATGCAAAGCGCTAGAAAAGTATTTTGAACATTGTGCTTGATAGAAAAGTGGTTGCTTGAATTAGCAGAGTTCAGAATGTAAGAAGCTGCTTTTAAGAGATATCCAGATTTCAGAAAATGTCAAAATGTGAAAAACTGTGCACTTTTGGGTTTAGGAAACTGTTTTCATCTACCAACTGCTAAGAAGAGTCCACATGTGATGTCTCTTCTCTGCCTGAAAACTTAGACCTCAAATTTCATTATTCCTTTTTCTATAAAGATAAATTATCTTCTTTCTTATATGTTTTTCTTATCTTAACACTATTTATCCAGTTCAGAAAAAACTCCTGGGCTCAAGAAACAAAAATAGAAATAGCTCAGTCTATCAGGAGGCATTATCCAAATTGGCTCTTTAATAATAATTACAAAGCCCCCACTTGGGGTCTTTTCTTCAAAGGTTGCCTAAACCTACTATCACATGAAACTTTCAGATTTCTGGAGAAAAGGCACAACAGGTAATAACTTTTCTCATTTTCCTATCTACCAAATGCTAATCACCCCATAAACTTGTCATAAAAATGTAAGGGGGAGGAGACTCTATTGACTATTTATAATCGTCTGATGAGTAACGCTACTCACTGTACTTAACCATAAACTTACCTAACCCCTCATTAATTACTTAGTCTTGATTCCTTCATTCTACCCAGTCCAAAGAAGGACGGGAAGTGGACTACCTAACTAATCTGGAGATATACGCATCTGAATACTTAAGTCAATTTTCTTTTATTTAACATTTACAACCTAGGGAATTCCCAAAGATTGTGAAGCTCTATAGAGCTTTCCTGAAACACAAGCCAGCCTACCCCTTCTCTCGCTCTCTTTGAAATGAAAAGCTCTAGCTTTTGAGTCTGAATTTGGTTCTTTTCACTATCTCACGGTCACAGGAAGCTGCTTCTGAAGTTGTCCTCCACACAGCTCTAAGCTCTGAAGCCACGCTGTCCACTTTCTTTTCTGTGCTGCTTTTCATGCCTCCCCTTTTGTCTCTCAGTTTTGCCATTCTGCTTAGGTATCACCCAGGATGCCATGTTCTGTCTGATGTTTTCTCAGTTGACCTCCGGGTCTGTGAGGGCCTTGCAGCATCTTTTTTTCCCTCCTTTTCTCTGTTTTGTTGCTATGGATGATTTGGCAGAGAGAGATTTGCAATTGTTTGAAATAGACTGCTTCAGTGTTTTGTAGCATTTTGGAGGAAGGCAGGAATGTTTTAGACTCATGTTTATCTCATGTCATCCTCACAGTAATTGTCTTATGTAACCTTTTTTACTCCCTATTTTTTATAGCTGAATGGAGATTAAATAATTTATCTATAATCACACATTATGAGACAGAGCCAGGATTTGAACTCTGAAACTCTAAAGCCTGATTTTTTGTTTTCTATCATATGATGTGGCTTCCTGAATATTTGTTCCCCTAGTTTATTTGTCCTTCACATAAAGTCAGTATAGTAATTTCCGACCACCACTTGGTTACTGTGTCACATTGGGGTGTTTATAGAATCTGGTTAAAGAGCTCAAATGAAAGTACTTTAAATGGGCCTGGAATTGGTGAGTTGGTAATGACCATTGCCTCCAAAAAGTGATGACATTTTAAATCTATACAAGTTGAGATACCCCATGATATGTTGGGAATATATTCCTTCATTCATTCAACACATGCATATTGATTGTCTATACTGTTCTGCACTCTGGGGCTAGAGCAATCACAAACACGATGAAATCTCTGTTTTTATGCATTACCAGAGAAAGGCGGTGGATTCTTTTGCCAGATGTACTCAGTAACCAATTCCTGAGATACTAGGATTTCAAAGAGAGAAAGAGTTTATTACTAGGCACACAGTAGGAGAGCAGATGTCTCCGCAGCCCAAAATCTGTCTTCCCGAACTCCAGTAATTCTGATAGCTTTATAAGAGAAAAAGATGGTCAGGGTTTAGCACAGTGGCCCTAGATGATGTAATTAGTTAGAGGTAATCTAATCACTGAGATGCACAGATTGATTACATACTTAGTCACTGAATGTGTGTAAGGAAATATTGGAAGGAGGTATGGATGACTTGGAGGTTAAAATCTAAGCTACTGCGTGTGCCAGGCGGGCCCATTTTGGTTAGATCCAGTCTTTGTTATCAAGATTCCTTTGTACTCTGGGTAGGTGAATTCTGGGCTGACCCAAGACCCTTTGTTAATAAACATTAGGGGCTGTCTTTAGTGATTGCAAGACTGTAAAGTTGCAAAACTGGATAAATGGGTAAAAGTAAAGGTTAATCACAAGGTATTTACGATCACAGAGACAGAAGATAAAGGCTATACAATCATCAGAGATCAAGGAAGCTGCATTATGATTTAGAGATTTCAGGACTTTCCCTCTGTTTATGCCAATATACCAGAAAGCAAAAAGGATTATCTATGTATTGATTCAGTAATCAAAATCACCTTAATCCTGATTACAATTGGACTTGGGGGCGGGGGGGGAGAGCCAGTAAAGAAATAAATGGATATATATTATATGTCATGGTAATGCCTTACAGACAAGTAAAATGGAGAGTTTGATACTGTAAATAGGGTGACCAGAGAATTGCTGATTAGTTTTCTGTACACTGCTTGCAACTAAAATAGGTAAGATATTTTTGCATGCAATGCATAAAGATACAGAAGCATAAAAACACAGAGAATGGCTGTATGTACTACAAAGCCTTCTAGGAGGCAGTGAAGGATGGCACAGTAATTAGGAATATGGGCTTTGGTTGTAGAAGGTCCTGTTGACCTCCTGGTAGCTGTGTGTTCTGGGCACATTACTGAAAACTATCAGCCTAGTTTGTTCATCAGTAAGATGGAGTGACCTACAAAGATGCCGTAACAATTAAGTGAAAGCCTCTACGTGAAGTGTTGTGCAGTGGTACGGGTGGCAGCGGTGGTAGTTGTAGTAGAAATCATTATTGTTATCATAATCAGAGTTTTGCAGAATTGCTGAGCATTTCTGTGCTTCAGATTCTTCCCACGTGTTTTTTTTTTCTTTTCTTTTCTTTTCTTTTTCCGACCTCTCACAGATGTAAGAAGTGTAAATAATATATGGGAAGCGCTCTGAATGTAGGAAGACAAATTTTGGTTCTATTTTTATCTGAGGTGTCAGAAATAAAACCTAATTCGGCAGGTTTTCTAAGAGCAGGAGTTCCATTTTACTATTCAGTGGGAGTTCTTGTTTAAAGATGTTTTGCAAAGCCAGTCCTGAAGTGTTTAGCTTGCATTTGAATAGCTGCCAGAGACCAACTGAAGAGAGGCGGCGCCTCTGCCAGCGCCGGGTGCCCCGGGGGGTGCCTGCTCCTCGCCTCAGTGCTGGGGCAGCGCTCAGATCCCGCGCCAGGTGCCACTGTCACCGCCTCACACCCAGGGGCAGAGACACATGCCCGCCAACTACTCGTTTCAGCGAAGCAGTAATGTACAGTGCTCTGCTGTGCTCCGCTAGGGCGCCGCCGGAGGCACCTGTCCCCACGCGGACAGGCCTGCTACAAGCGCTCCGTGGATTTTTCTGCAGGTTTTATGGCTCTTTTTTTTCTTTTTTTAATGAAGATGTTAGAAAACGAGCTGTTTTCAATCATATCCCACCTGGGACTGTTCCGTTTTCCCTGAAACTCCTTGAGGGAAGAGTCTTTTAAAATTTCTTTTTAAAAAATATCACCCTAGGTGCCTAATGAGTGCTCCGCACACAGTAGGTACCAAGTAACTGTTAATGGATAACTAAATGACTAGGTTAGTTCAGTAAACTGTTCACTGTTAACTAGCTGACTCCAATGAGCTGACTAATTGGAACACAATTTGTGATACTAACTCCTCTCATGATTATAGTGAGAACAATATTATCGTAATTAGCCTTTTACCGAAAAAGGCTCTAGGATGTTTTTCTTATGATGAATCTGTCCCTACATTCCAATTACAATAGGGAAGTTAAAATATATAAAACTACACTGAAGTATGCTTGAGGCAAGTAAAGGAAACAGAAATTTCAAGCAAGGTGCTTTCTCTTCTCCTAGCTTCTCTCACTTTCTCTTTCTGTTCCCCCCCCCTTCCAAGAAATTTTCACTTTCAATCCAAAATGATTAGTCACCCCAGATAAATATACACTATGTAAGGATTAAAATGTGTATTTGAGAATGGAGTACTTCCCTTTTTATAAAATGAAAAGTGAAGGAAGAAAATATTCTCAAATGTAGGGAGCATTTGGGAAGATAAGTGAACTATTCAAAATTTTAAACTTGAAGTTACTACTTTGTAGCTCTTTGGTCATAATTTTCCCAGTTCACATATTCAATATTATGAATGATGATATCTAATTGAATTCTATCTGTAATAGGTTATTTGCACATTCGTGCTCATATTTTTTCACATCAAACGATTTAAATTGAAATACATGTGTATTATTTATTTCTGAAGTGAATTTTTTACTGTTTAGAAGTCCCAGGGAAATTTCCTTTTAATGAACCAGAATTCAAACTTGTATAAAACAAAATCGATAATTGAAGAGAGTGCATAATTTTTATCCCAGACATATTATACTCATTTTAATTTTCAAATTGGTATAAATGCTTCAGTCTTCTCTTTTGCCCAAATGAATAATGGGAAACTAAGATGATGAAATAACAATTGTTGCCAGTAACTTTTAGCCCTTCAAACAGAAGACATTTAATAATGACCATATTAGTTATCAAATTTCTTTAAGTCTAGCTTTATGCTGCCACAAATATTGGTATCCTTAATTGGATAATTCCATTCAAGGACATAATGGTATTCAGAAGGGAGAAGAGTTCAATTTTTCATTTACAAATTATCATATATTTTGGGAAAGCACAGTTTCAGCAGTTATTAGAGGGTTTTTTTTGTTTTTGTTTTTTGTTTTGTCCTTAAAATACTCTGGTTAGTACTAAGTTAAATGCAAGATTTTAAGATAGCCATCTATTTTCCAAACTCTTCAGTTGTCCAAGTTTTTAAAAGGTAATCTTGTTCAAACTTATCTAATAATCATCTTAATTAGAAAGGAGGGAAAATCTTAAATTGATGTCATGGTCACACTAGTGGTTATAACTGAAGTAATTCATGTTTTGGAAATAGATTTAAGTGTCCATGAAATCTGCCCTAGATTAACTCTTTTTCTGACAACAGGGAACTGAGCAATTATATGGATGGCAGATAAAAGATAATTCCTGAAATCATAGATATCTCCTTTCAGCCATAGGAATATTTAAACATTTAGTGATGTTTATGAAAAGATTATTTCTAAGGGGCAAAACAGAGTTTGGAGAATAAAAGCAGAAGACTGGTAATAGAAGTTCATCTGGAAAACTAATCTCCCTTGCAAATCTCTGTCTTCCAAATAGCTTCCAAGATAGTTATGGTGAATAAGATGGTCACATTTTGTGTAATTCATAAGCAGTTGACATATTAATCAATATTTCTAATTGTGCTTTTAAATTAAATTTAGTCTTAATATAAAGCCAGGTTAGATATAGTAAAATAACGTTATGATTTTAAATATGACTAAACAAAAAACTAGGAGAAGAATGTACTATGTGTTATTTTCAACAAAAGGAATTGGAGTTCTATTGTCTGAGTGTTTGCCAAATGTTCTGGATACAAAGTGAAAAGTTCTCAGCCTTCTGATTCATAAATAAAATGTTCAATATAATATTGACAAAGCATTGTGGTGACTGATCACATTTTTCTCTCCCTCCAGAAACTTGGCATTTTGTAGACAGAGTCTCTGATGGAGATGGAGTAAATTTGGAGGGTAGAAACTTTTTTCTAGAGCTGATATTTATTACTGGATTTAATCACCATACAGTTTACGAAGTTAGATGTCCTGTAATGATAATGAAATCTACTGCCATTTAAAAAGAGAGCAAGTGCCTTAAAATTTAGGGCTAAGTTTTTTGGTTCAACTTGAAAGATAATAGATTGCAATTTTCCAGAGATATCCTCTTTCAAAAAGCTTATCACACTTAAATTGCCTGCTTATTAAAGGAAAGTTAGGAACACATGCTCCAGCACGGATAGCAGGTAATATATCCAACATTCTGGACTTGGCACTGTTAAAATACGGGGACCATTAGTTTGGAGTGACTAGCCTTGACTTATCCTTGGCCCAAGGAGCATGATGGAAACTTGATGGAGGCAACGTTTGCTGTAAAGGCCTTCTGTACTAGGAGTTAGAGCTTTCATGTCAGCCAAACAGAAATAGTCCTCTTAGAATGAGACTTTCCACATGTGACAGCCCCATTAAGGCAGTGCAGCTCAGACACCCAATCAGGATATTTTCCCCATTTGTTTCTGAGTTTGTCCTATATAAACTTCTCCTTTCCATTCCGTCTTCTGAGTTCCTTGCCAAGTCTCTAGGCTCTCCATGTCTTTCATTCATCTGATCAACATTCATTCAGAAAGCATTTATTTAGTACCTATAGCAGCAGTTAACAGCACAGGCCTGCTAGACTGCCTGTGTTTGGATATAAGCTTCACTTCTTACTTGTTGTACAATCTGTTTCGACTGCCTCATCTGTAACACTGAGGGGTGTTGTGAGGATTAAATAAGTTAATATATATTAAGCTCTTAAGATGATGTCTGGCTAACAGTGTTATGTAAGTGTTTTAATGTTATTTTTGCTAATACTGACTGACTTCAGAAACTTGGATGCTAATGGGACTGATCTATTGTAAGTAAAATCAGCGCTAATTGTGAAAAATGCTGTAATGGAAACTAGGGTTGTGAGAGGGCTGCCAAGGGTGTCAGTTTGGGTAGGAGCTCAGGGAAGGTTTATTATGGAAATGACCAGAAGGATGAAACTGCAGGGTTTATGAGACATGAAGGACATTAATGAACCAACCATGAGATATGCCAGGAAGGAGCCTTCTAGAAAGAGGGACTAGAAATAAAATGCCTAGATGAGGAGAAAAGCATGTGTTTGAAGAATGTATGGAAGGAGTGTGATTGAAGGAAGGTGCCATGGTGATGAGAATAGGTTAGGGAGGAAGGAATGAACCCGATCAGCCAGGTTGTGCAGGTCTTTTGTAAGGATTTTGAATTTTATTCTAACAGATGTGTTGTCAAGACCAGTTCATTGGAGAGACTCTGTGGAGAGTTTTGTGAGTACTTTCAGGAACAACTTTTAAATCAGAGTGAGGAGAACAGGATTAGGAAGAGGGAGAAATTGAACTGCCATGCCTCTTTTAGCCTTTCTCATGGGAAGCTCTGGAGCTCTGAGGCTCTGGAGAATTGTTCTGAATCTAGGTGAGTGGGTCAGGCCATCTTGTCATCCTGAAGGGGCACAGCACAGCCTCCAGTTCCCATGGAAGCCATTGAAGGATTTAAAGCAGAGAAATAATTTGACCCTTAATTCATTCAAGAGACATTCATTGAACACCTACAGTAAGATAGTTCCCATGCTAGAGGCTGAAAATACAACGTGTCAGTAGGGCATGGGGCCAACCATCCGGTGAAGAATTCAGTTAGACAAATGACAAGACAACACCATGTATTGGGTGTTTGAGAAATGGAGTTTGAAGAGCTGTGGGAACACAAGAAGAACATTTAACCAAGTGGGGATTGGGGACGGGCCTCCAAAGGGGCTTATGGAAGACCTCTTGGGAAGCAATGAGATTATGAGCTAGGACCTAACGGATGAGTTCTGATAACAGGCAGGGGGGATACTCCAGGGAATGTTTCAGCCCTTGCAAAATCCCAGAGGTGAGACAAACATGAACATAGTTCCTTTGGCTAGAGCAGGAGTGTGTTTGGTGAATCACTCAGGAAACATCCCCCTAACACTTCATGAAAGAGGAAGAGGATTGTAGAATCTGATATCTGCAAGTGACTTTAGATGTGTTCTGGTTCAGTTTCCTCACTACATAGATAAGGGAGGGAAAATAATCTCAAGGGATTATTCATGGTTCAGTAATTAATGGATGGTATATGAAGGATGAGAGTTCTGGCCTGATAAAATGTGAGACTCGATGAGCTTTTACCAGAAGCATCTTAACAGCATTAAACGTATAGACGCAGCCACAGGATTTACCATAACGGCATGCACACAAGAAGGGTTTAGTAAATACTTGATAGATTGGTAGATCTAGCCCAAGGGCCTTTTGTTAAAGAATAGGGTGGAGGCAGGAGCATGACATTATATGATTTACAATCTCAGTGTAATGATAAGGTTATCTATACCCTGTGTTATTTGGGTCTGAGAGCCTATTGGTTGTCTAACTCTTTGTGTTTCCTATAGAATATATATTTTTTGTAACTTAGAAATTTTGGGGTTTCTTTTGTTCCTAAAGGCATCTGGTGAGAGAATTATAATCAGTTACATTAATGAAATACTTACCTGTGGTTGTTAATTGCTTCAATAGAGCACCTAGATAGATTGTCACAGAATATCTAGACCCAGGTTTGAGATAGTTTAATTTAAATGGAGACTGTGTGTCATACTGAAAATTGACTTGGGGGGATGTAAGAGGTAGGTCAGCGTCCTCTTATAATAGTTAAAACAAATATAGCTAGAGGTTTGTGCGACTTCTTTAAGAGACATAAGCCATCATTATGTAGGTGCCAAGGACAAAGAAACCAAACAGGCTATAAAATATGAACCCCAAATTGAAAGTCTCAGGTGCAGATGTTCTGAATTGCAGGTATAGTTTCCTGTGGTGCTGCTTCTCACAGACACAACCTGAGTGAGTGGCTAAGGAGATTTATTTACTTAAGACTGGTTAACAACAGCAGGCTGCAGCAGCCACTATTTATTAGAACCTATCCAGTGTCAGGTACTTACTTCAGTAGTAATTGTTCATGATCTCTCACCCTCACCACAGTCTTGCGAGATGGGTTGTATCAATCCTGTATTACAGATGAGGAAGTGGAGAGCCAGAGAGAGCAAATGACTCTCTCAAGGTCATAGAACTAAAGCAATGCATAAAACCCAGATATGTTTGCCCCCAAACCTGTAATCCAAAATACCACAAACAATATACATTAGATGTCTTAAAAATATTTTTTAATAGTGATATGTACAATTTGGCAGTTAGAAAAAAATTTTGGAGTGATTACAGATACTTTCATATAATTACAATATATATTCAGTTAACATTCCATATTTCACTCTTATGGAAAGACGTTCTCTATAAAAATTTACCAATGCTAATATGTAATACCTGTATTTCCGAATCCCTCTTCTCTTTCCAATATCATCTAGGTTATGCAACCTCACTTTTCAAGCCAAAAAAAAAATGACAATATTAGTAAATGGTGCAGTAGGATATGTATTTAACTAACTCACTTGTGTGCAGAAATATCTTCAGGTACAAAGGCTTTGGAATTCAACAAATTTGGGAAGTGATCGGTGAAATTTTGCTTCAAAGATTTTTTTTTTTCTGAATAAAAGGAAGTTAAAACTTCTTTAAAAAAAAAAAAAATGAAAAGCAAGCTCCCTTTCAATATTTCCCAGTCAAAAGTATTCTCAGTAAACAAGGGAGACCATACATGAATCAGCTCAGTCTCAGTTGGAATTTTCTTTTAACAATAACCTGTATTTAATAAGCTGGTACTCAGAGTGTGTGCCCTGCTGCTTCAAAGTGGTAGCAAGACTATGAGGAAGATCAAAGGGAAATGGTCATGGGATCTGAACTGCTAGACTGAGAAAGAGAATAGTATCTGCATGCACACAGCTACTTTTTGTTGTGTCTATATAGAAAAAGGATTCACTTTATTTTCTGTAAAACTGTTTAAAGATTTTAATCCAAGCCTCCTTTCTATAGTTGAGATTAAAAAAAAAAAAACTAGATAATGCTGGGTTGTAGAAAAGAGAGAAAATATATTTGCTAGAAGAGAGATGGAATCCCAGGGATTGTTCCAGAAAGGTTTTAAAACTAATGGGACTTGAAGTGTGATTGGAATAATCCTGAAGCAGCATTTGTAGTGGTGAGGTGGGGGCCTGTGGGCAAGTTGAATCATTCTGGTGCCATTTAATATTAATATTCACCTCCACATCCTCTAACACTCCCAATGAGCAGATGCTTCAATGATGTTCATTAAAGATAGTTCTTCCTGTATAAAACTCCATTTGACAGCCAGACTAAAGGTAATTAATACCATTTTCACCATAGTCTCCTCCAGGTAGAACCAACCCTATATATTCCCCAGGTAGGAAATTGTCTATTGTACGTTAGTTGTTGTTAGTTTGTGTTCCTTTGCCCCTGCTCTTGCTGATGTAGCTATTGCTGTTGAAATTGCTAGTATGTAGCTGTCTGTACTCTAGTTATTTAATATCCGCCGGAAGCCTATGGTTTAAAAGTTTATAATTAGGTCGGGATACATTCCATTTGGTTAAGAAAATTATTTTGAAAAGTAAATGCATTTAAGATTATGGATACATTTTAAACAATATTTAGTCATGCAGCTCCTAGGAAGCATGAATTCATCAGATTATTATCTAACAGACATTTGTTGAGACCATGTAACTGAGAAATGAGAACTTGATTTGTGGGGAAGATGCACTGCAGTGAAATTAATGTGAAGTGCAGGCTAATGTTTCATAAGGCAGAAACTATGTGAGACATGGGTAGAAAAGCTGTCCCTTCTCTATGGGGAAGAAATGCAAACATGGGACCTAGAAAGCACAAATGGTAGACTCCAGGGTCTCTCCAGCCCCAAATTCTATTACTGCAAGAAAAGAATCCATCTGACACAACTTTATCTAATTTCAATCCCATTTTCAGATGAAAGATTTCTTTAAGACAACTTATAGTTTTAATATCCACCAGTGATTTATTGTCATTTCTGCCGGTGATTGTTTTGGTGGTATCATTTTAAGAACTACATAAAAGTTCCTTTAATGATTTCCTCAAGAACTCCTCTATCTAAAACTTTTTAATAAAGCCTTTTATTTCATGACTAGAGATAATTCTTCAAATGAGTCTACTCTAAATGAACACAATGATTATGCAAAACAAACTTCATTCGTTCTAATGTGTAAATGACTGATATCTCTTACATGAAAAGAAAAAATAAAACAGGGACAGCAGCAGCAGTGCTAGAAGAGTGATAGAATATAAGAAATGAGCACTAAGGACCCAGAAGATGACTTGCACTCCCTTCACAATAGTGCCTACGGCAAAGTTGACTTTAAGTAGTCCTTACTGTTCCTGAGTCATAATAATAACAGTTGTGAAATTTGGAGTAACTCTCTGTGCAATTTGGCTCAAAAATCCAAAAAAGTAGTACTTATGTGAAGGGAGAACCATTTGGGTTCTGATATTCATATTCTATCCTGTCTCTTCATTAAAGACAAACAAGATTTAGCATAATGAATAATCTCCTCTTACAAATGTGCTTTTCTTTAAGTGACTTCTGTCAATTCTTTGCTTCTTGTTTACTTCCAAAACAGTTTCAGACATCAGGTATGAGACGGGGCAATCAGTTTGCATTTTCCTGGTTAGGCAATAGCTTCCAGTGTACTAAACCAGCTTGCGTGAACAGTGAGTGACATTGGTTTCCCCATGGGTGTCTGTCATGAGCACAGCTTTGAGATATTTTTTTTATTCTCCTGAAAATTTTGAATAAATAAGAAAAATAAAATGAATGCTTGCGGAAACATATCTATTAGTGAAGTACTCTGATTTGGTTGTTGTTGGCTTTTTCTGGGGTTTCACAATGAATCCTTTTTTCTTTTTTCTAGTGTATATCCCTTCCACATCAGTAATTGTTGTGGGACTAATATATCTTTCAGCAACTGCACTCTGACTAGAGAACAGAACATAGACTTTTCAGCCTAAAAATTCTAAGAACTGCATCTGGCTCTGCATTTACTAGTTGTATAATCTGGAGGAAGTTACCTCTATAAGCTTCATTTTCCTCATCCATGAAAATGAAATTAATGAATACTCTTTCTGTTGGGCTAGTCAGGAAGTACTGTGGGTAAAATGGAATGATTCCAAACAGAGTCAAGAGGTTATTCTGGAGGTTATTCTTATGCATTAAACACATATCACCTGTTTAGTTAAGGTGTAATGGAGAGGCTGGAGGGAAGTGTCTGAAAATATAGAGCTGTGTTCTAGTAGCCATGTTTCTTGAAGATGATTGTATAATGATACAGCTTTCAGAATGTGACTGTGTGGTTGTGAAAACTTTTTGTCTAAGGCTTCTTTTATCTATGGTATGGACAGATGAGTAAAAACATAGATAAAAGATAAATAATAGGGGGGAACAAATGTTAAAATAAATTTAGTAGATTGAAATGGTATTGCTCAATGAAAGGGAGGTGTAGGGGGTATGGTATGTATGAACTTTTTTCTGTTTTCTTTTTATTTCTTTTTTTTAATTGATGCAAATAGTCTGAGAAATGATCATGACGATGAATATGCAACTATGTGATGAAAAAAACATGAAGCATCATTGACTTAAAATTGACATACTTTGCAATTGTTTTATAATAAATACTACTATCTAATACTAAAACAAAATGCAACGATTAGGTCGGTGCCATGGTGGCTCAGCAGGCAGAGTTCGATTCCTGGTGCCTGTCGATGCAGGGGGAAAAAAAGGGGGGGGCAATGATTAGTGGTATGCAGATGTGCAGAGGAGTCTTACCCAGAGGACGCAAGCCAAGCTGCCTCACTAAATGACATTGACCTTAATAACTGATCAGTCTGCCTTCCTGCTGGCTCAGAATCTTTTCTTTAACTTGCCTATTATCTATGGGTCAACTTACATTAATGGTCTAAATCTATGTGCTCTTTTTTTTTTTTTTTTTTAATACTATATGGTGGGGATCACATTTCATACTTTTTCCAAGTGAGCATCCTGTTATTGCTTGGATTTTTGTTTGTTTGTTTGTTTGATGGCTTGTTTGTTTTGGCAAGTGCATGGGACCAGAATTGAACCCGTGTCTCCCTCCTTGCAGGCGAGAATTCTACAACTGAACTACCCTCTGTGTGCTCTTAGAACCACAACTACATGGATATGTACATATGTCTATATGCCAGTGTTTTAATTTATACTAAGAAAACAACAGATGCACCAGATGTTAGCCTCACTGATAATGGCATATTCTCTTCTTAAAAGAAAACCATATATAAAAATAATTTACAATGTTTGCATAGTAACTATAGAATCAGATCAAGACATGCATTTCTATCATTCAAATTTATTGCCTCTTGATACTGATAGCTCACTATCACGGTCTCCTAGTTGGGATCTGTGTCGAGTGGTAGTAACTTAGCTGGGCCTGTCAGTGGCCACCACCTTCCTCAGATGGTACCTGGATAGGCCCTGCCAGGATTTACATGTGTCACGTTTAAGCTCTGTGGCTGAGCAAACCTGATCTGTCCTCTACCTGTTTATAACATTTCTTGGAATAGAGTGTACTATAACTAATTGATTTCTGCCAAAGCAATTATAACATCCCAGGTCCCTCCCTGAGATTTTTTCTCTATTTACTTGTGTCAGAGTTATGAATATTCTTGAATGTCCCATTAATGCATTTATAGAAACATATAAATATCATATCATTATATATACATTTTACTGGTTTAATTCCCGAAAGATCATATTACATCCAAGACTATTAGGAAGCCTCACCATTGCCTTACTATACCAACTTTTTAAAAATGAGCCTCATTGCCTCATGTGAAACTGCCATAATTCATTTCATCCTGCCAGTATCAGTAGATTGAACTCTCAATTCACTGCCCTTTCTAGTACAACTGTGAAGTGTCTATGACATTTATCCAGCAAATCATGGGGCAGCATATGCACTCAGCAAATGAGGATGACACCTGGTACATTTAGGCACTCCATGATAATTGTTATCAGAATAATTCTTTTCCAATAGAGGATAATGTAAGTGGAATTTAATTCCACACACTGAAATCGCCATACTTGACTAACTACATATGTGGTAGGTAAATTAGGTAGTAATTTACTTAATCTGGTATGAAAAGTAACAAGTAACTCTATCTAAAACTCACTACTTTTCTGGCTTTCTAACACTACTAAATGCCCCCTTCCTCTTAAGTCTCTCTTTCTGAATCTATACATAGCCGCAAAGCCTCCTTGTAAGTGTCAGCACATTATCCTGTGAGTGTATTTGCTTAGGAATATCAGCCCAACTTAACACAACCTAATGTGCTGTGATGAACGTGAATACAAGTAAGCCTGGGCGAGATATACCTCACTGTGTTTCTTCCTGAAAGTCGCTTAACCTCTCTGTGCCTCAGATTCTTTTTCTGTAAAATGGGAAAAAAATAATAGTACCTAACTTAGAGGCTTTTATGGAAATGAAATAAGATAATGCAGAGTTTAGCATAGAGAGTCTGGAACATAGCCAAAAATGTTGATTTCTATTTTACTTTTAATTTAAATATAAAAATAGTATTATTATTGTGGGTAGATCCTGAGAAGAAAGGGGGTACTATGAGGGAACAATAGTTGGAAAGGGGCACTAAAAACCCCTGTTGTACACATTTGCTGAGTGCATATGTTGCCCCATGATCTGCTGGATAAATGTTGTAGGCGCTTCACAGTTGTACTAGAAAGGGCAGTGAATTGAGAGTTCAATCTACTGATAATGGCAGGGTGAAATGATGGCAGTTTCAAATGAGGCAAGATTGAACAAAGCTAGATAATAGTTTAGGGGCCTTAGGCCAATGAGCTTATTATACCCTAGGCTCTGACCCTCTTTTTTGAAAGTCTTGGATACTCAAAGTCTGTCCCATGCTAACTGAAAGGCATACCCATAGGAGACAAACCCCAAATTCCAGCATATTAATATACTATGGGATCTATAATCATAGACCAAAAGCGTATGTCAGTATCTTCAGCATAGTCTCTCTGTGATCAAGCTAAATGGGGGGTTAAGATATAAGAAGAAGTCACTGTTAATTTTCCAGGATGAATCACTGCCATAACACCCAGGAACGCTACCTTGGGGCTTCTCCAAAATACGTTTAGTGACCTCAGTAGATCTGGACTATGGACAACAATTGCAGAATGAAACCCGTACTCTAGGTATACCAGCATGGGCCACCAAGCACAATAAGGCAATTGACTGAAAAGCCTTAAATAAAAATAACAAGAATTAATCAAGAGTTGAATGTTATCAGAAAATTAGAGCCGTTTTTGGCCATTTCATAGAAGAGAAGGTCTTGCCAATGTATCTGAAACATTCAAAGACAAAGTACTCCTAAAGCCTAAGAGGTGTGTAGTACATGTTTATGGGATTGAATGTACCTGTCTCATATGAAAGATTTTTATCTGGAAGAACTCACCAAATAAACACATGGAATGAAAAATTGGAGATAGAGGGTGGATTGGAATATTGATAGAAGAGGTAGGATCCATCTTAATTTGTACAGTTTTATTCTTCCGATTTTTCCCCCTACAATATAAGCAGTGCCTTAGATCACAGCAAACAGAAAGTATGCTAAATACTGGCAGCTGCTCATATCATGGATGTTTCTGATTGTGCATTGTTACTCATCACCACTGTTTGCTATGTTTTCTACTAATCACAGTTTTCATATTGAGGAAAAAATTTCCAGAAACAACCTGGGAGTAAAGAGCATGCTGTTCTTGACTGTATTTTCATAGGGTTTGAATTCAAAAGTGGTGGGCTCATTCATAAAGCAAATGCCCAAGTTCTGCCTTGGAGTAGACGTGACAGTCTGTTCAAGAGGAAGAATCATTGCAGTGAAAAATCTAGGCACAGGATCTGCCATTGTGAGTATAATAGAAAAATAGGTCAAAAGGTTTCTCATCTTAGAATTCCTCCCCCATATTACATTAGAAAGCAGTTTTCTTTGTCAAACATTTTTTCTGTAAATTATATAATAGGACACAGCTGGTTGTATACTCCCATTTATGCTGATACAGTGTTGTATATAAATTGCTGCATAAAAACATGCCAAATGGGCAAAAAATACAACATGAGCAAAATTATCAGATTAGATTGGCAGATGCTTATATTAAACATGTCTGTTTACATTCTATATAAAAGGTTTTCATGGGCTTTGATTTTAAATTCAGTAGAGCATCTCTGTCTCTTTTATGAGATCTAAATTACACTAGTTATTACCAGTTTTAGAAAATGTAAGTTACATTACAGAAATAATCATATGCTTTTGCTATTTATTTTTTTCTCATTACAAATGGTAGCACAAATGCAGTAATAATATACTCCAGGAACCTGGCTATCATCAGTCATTCCTAACTCCAGGTAGCTTCACTATTAACCTAATTGCCCTGTTCTTTAAAATCAGCAAAATAAATAATAACAACAAAAACAACAGTAATTACATCCAAGTATCACAACTTACATGTTATTTAAAGACAGAAAATGAACTAAAACAGGTCATTCTGAGCTAAATGACATTATTTGGCCATTGGTGGACCATAATTTAGAGTATTAAATTATTTATTCTCAAAATCAAAACTTTTTACATTTAGTAGTATGGTATAGTATATTATATTTCAAGAAAGGATAGTGAGAGCACAAGCATTATATACCTATATATAAACACATCATTACCTTGCCCCAATTTAAAAGCCGTACATAATATGAGATCTAATTACCTGGAGTAAGTCAGCATCAGGTGATGAATACATATTTATAGTATGTAGTTCCTATGAAATACGATCTCTCTTTCCTAGTGCAGAGTAAGCAGGAAAGCTCTAGAACTCCATTCCAGAGTCATACATTCTTTATCACACCATTTAAGATAGCATCCTTAGAATTTTTCTGATTTATTAAACTTTCAGGTAGTTTGGATTACACTTTACTTTTCAATGTCCAAGTTCTCAAGAGGAGAATCTATCTACCTGTTTGGGGTAAAAGCATGTATAGATAAGAAAAACCAAATCAGAGGTTGTAGGAGTATTCTAAAATCATTACTTTGGTTTATTATTTGGACTATATAGTCAGACAGGAAAACCCATATGTAGACTTTTGGATATTCAAACCATTCTGTCTTAGGATAAAGTTTAAATTTTTCAGTGATTAAGGAAATAGGGTCTTATTCTGTAAGTTCTTCTATCTACATAGTTTATACCGTTGTTTTTTAGGAAAACATTTTTTTTTCTTAATGAAAACAGAAGTATCCAGCTCAATGAAAATTTTTAATTGTGAATGCACGTGTGTATCTACAACCTCAGTGACATCATCAAATCAGCCCTGAAGTCTCTACCTCATGTCCACTCTCGAACCTTACGATCCCCCTAGAGACAACTTTATCCTGACTTCTATCAACATCAATTCTTTGCGTATGTTTTTGAACTTTAAATAAATTAGTACATAGTGTGTTCTTGTTTAGGTTTGGCTTCCTTTACTCAGTATTACGTATATGACTTTTACCCATGTTATAGTGCAGTATATTAAATTTATCACTGGATGCTTTTAACATCCCATTGGATGAATATAATACAATTTATTGACCTATTCTATCGCTACTTGACATTTAGGTTATTTCCATTATTTTGACTATTGCGAATTGTGAATTATTTGGTCACTGGTGTACCACAATAATTCACATAGACATATTTCATTAAACTAATGAACTAGGTCAGGAAATACGTCTACCCATTAATATGTTTGAGCTCAAATGATGTTAGGACTATAACTTGGTCCTTTAAAATATTCAGGTTATTTATCACTGTGCCAGATTTATTAACATGAATGCAACATTGTTCATGGGCAATCAGGTTATCTAGCGCCTGTCTGTTTTGCAAGAACAGTAATGCTCAGCTGTCAACTTCACACTGCAGGGCTTGAAGAGCATTGAGTTTGGTTTTAAACTGTTTCATAACCTTACACATATTTATAACTGTTTGCTCCAGATCATATGTTCCTAGGAACTATATGGTGGTGCACATGAAGGAGGGGAATCTTGTATTATGGTAGGTCCTGGGATTGGGGATATTATCCATCTTTTGTCAGTTTGAAGCCTGGTATACAAAAGATCCTGTTTATTTTCTGACTGGCATTTAGGATAGACAATACATGCAAGATTATAGTTTACAGTTTACAGTTAGGTAACAAAACTCATGCAGTGATCTTTAGTTTGCAAAGGGGTTGAAAAATAGCTCAGGCAGTGAACAGAAGCAGAATCTAATAGCCTAAGAAGTGTGCTACAGTTTCTATATAATAGATTTTTTTAAATCAAAATCAAGTTAATTTTTATATATGGTGTGGGATAAGGGCCCACCTCAGGTTTTTTTTTTTTTTTTGCATATGGATATCCAGTTTTCCCAAAACCATTTGTTGAAAAGATTTTTATTCAATCCATTGAATAATAATTTGGCACCCTGTCAAAAATCAATTGGCTGAAGATGTTAAGGTTTATTTATGGACTCTGTTTCACTAGTCTAAATGTCTGTCCTTGTACCAATACCATGCTCTTTTGATTACTGTAGCTTTTTAATATGTTTTAAAATTGGACGTGTGAGTCCTCTGACTTCATTCTTTTTCACAACGTTTTTGTCTATTCAGAACCCCTTAACCTTCCTTATCAATTTGATGATTGGCTTTTCCATTTCTGAAAACAAGGCTGTTAGAATTTTAATTGGGACTCTATTGAATCTGTAAATTGCCTTGGGTAGACTTGACGTCTTAAGAATATTTAGTCTTTCAAACCTTGAAACATGAATGAATGTCCTTCTATTTTTCATTACTTATAGGGCACATCTAACTGTGATGAACTCCCTCAGCTTTTGTTTATTTGGATATGTCTTAAACTCTCCCTCACTGATAAAGGAGCATCTCACCAGATATAGTCTTGGTTGCTATTTGTTTCTTCAAACACTTTATTTGTCCTGCTGCCTTCTTGAATCAATGGCTTATGATAGAAAGTGAAACTTAATCTTATTGGGATTCTCTTATTTATAACACATTGCTTTTCTCTTACAGCTTTCAGAAGTTTCTCTTTGTCCTTGGTATTTGGCAATTTAACTACCATGTGTCTAGGCATAGACCTCTCTGAGTTTATCCTCTTTGGGGTTTGATGTGATTCTTCAATGTGTCTTCTGTCATTATTTGCTTGAATATACCTGCTACCCCTTTTACTCTCTCTTCTGTGGGACTCCCATAATGTGTATATTGGTACACTTGATGTTCCATAGGTCTGTTAGGCACTGTTTATTCTTTTTCATTCATTTTTCTTTCTGTCCCTCAGCCCAAATTATTTCTTATCTTTGGTTTCACTGATTATTTCTTCAGCAGGCTCCAATCTGTCATTGAAACTCTAGAGAATTTTTCATTTCAGGTATTGAGGTCATCAACTCCAGTAATTCTTTCTGTACTGGAGTTGATGAAATTTAAATGAAGAAATTTAAAAATTTCTTTCTTTGTATTGAGATTCTTCTGTTTTCATTTGCCATTTTTCTGATATCTCTTAGTTCTTTCTCCACCTTTATCTCCTTGATCATATGAAGATTTTTTTTACCGGTTTTTTTTTTTTTTCCAGAATTCCCAGTCTGTCTTCTTTGTTGATGGATTTAGAAATTTTATGTTGTTCCTTTGGGTGATACATCATTTCCTGTTTCTTTATCTTGTAATCTTTTTTTTGTGCACTTTACTTGTTAATATTTTAATATGATGATCTGAGATTTAATCCCTGGGCTGTCTGTTCCTTAAGTTTGCATTGAGTTATGATAATACAGCATTTTCTTTGAGGTACCAGGAGCTATTAAACAACAACAACAACAACAACAACAACAACAACAGCAAAATCACCTTTCAGTCTTTGTAAATTGGCTGTGCATTGGCTGGTGTTCTCCTTCAGAGTTTAACCCTCCTATCAAGTAAGTGAAAGTGAAGTGCAAGATCCTCCGTCTTTTTTGAGCTTGCACTTGCATCTTGTCCTAGGCTTGTGCTCACTAGTGGCCTGTTTACAGGAATCTAAGTGACCCCTCTATTCCCTATGAAATAGAGCCCCTCCCCCTACTCCTGGTTGGTCTCTTGTATGTATAAATAAAGTAATCCTTCTCTCTAAGTTATATTGAGTTAGTTGTTTCTTACAATGCTTTAGTTATCCATAAGCTGCTTCTTCCTACATGGCAAGTAGTGTAAGGGCAAGCCAGAGATCAGTGTCCTGGCTCAGTCTTTCAGGCTGCCAGCTGTAGATTGGTACTGATGGCCATCCCAATATGCACCAAGGGACTACTCTCATGCTTCTAATACAAGGCCTGAGACCCACAATGGGAGCACACACTGGCTTTGCACTGCACCAGGGAAGGTGTAGAGGAGGGGCAGTTGTGATGGGTAAGTTCAGGTGTCAGCTTTGCGAGGTTGTGGTGTTCAGTTGGCCGGCCAAGCAAGCACTGAACTGATTATTACTGTGAGCATATTTCATGGATTTCAATCATCAGTAATTTGATTGCATCTGTGGATGGTTACATGTAAATCAACTGAGGAGATTGCCTTCAACAATGAGAGACACTTAATCTAATCACTCAAAGACCATAAAAGAAGTGATCATTTCAGCAGTCAGAAGAGAGAGTTTCTATCTCTATCTCAGTCAGCCAGCTTCTCATGGGAATTCATAGAAAACCTTCATCAGAGTTCCTAGCTTGTGGCTTGCCCTATGGAATTTGGATTTGCCAGTCCCTACAGTAGAGTGATTAAAAAAATCCTAATTCAGCTTTGGTACTGGGGATGGTTTATGAGAAACAGAATGTTAAGCATGAGATATCTGAGTTTGTGGAATTGGTGTTCTAATCTGCTTAGATTCATGTCCCTGGTGACTATTTCCAGTGATCGAGAGGGCACTAATAGTCAAAAATTTTCAATTGATCAAGAGGGCACTAATAGTAAAAAATTTTCAATTTTTCTATTTTCAATTTTCTATTTTCAATTGAAAAATGCAAAATATCACCACTGGATATGGCTCCTCAAGTGCTTATAGGAGGCACGGCTCTGGCTGAGAATGTTTCTGACACCTCAACAGAGTTTTGTGGAGTAAAAGGTATAATAATAGTGGTTAATTTTTCCAAAAGACACTGGATACAGTTGTAAAAGAAAGGAATGAGCTCATAGCTTCCAATTCCCATCTTAAATGTGTCATGAAGGATGTAAATGTTTATGTGCATCTTAAAAAAAATTCTTATTTTGTGTAGCTGAAGACTTGAGATTTCTGAAAACCAGAGCCAGATTCTCATTGTGAGTGACTGAATTACAACATCAGTTAATTTCCCAACCTTAGAGGCTGTCTGCTGTTAAAGTATGGGCATTGATTGGAAAAGAATGGTATCCTGAAAATTGTAGTGGAGACATGTACATTGATAATGATGGCCTTGGGGACATAAAAAACCCAAATTCTGCTGAGTATTTTGCCAGATAAACCTGTGATGATGTGTTCTGAGGAATAAATGGCCCATCTTCATTCTGCCCTGAGGAACCAGCCAAACAACCTCCACCTGAAGAAATTATCCCTGCTGTGCCTGATAAACTTATAACTACCTCCCCCGAAGAAAGAGCCCTAATTTTTCTGTCTGAAGAGATTATTCCTGTTTCACCAGGTAAAATTGAAATCAGATACCCTGAGGGAGTTGGCTTGCAAAATACTTCTAATTCCTTTCATGATCCACCCCCAGAACACTGCTTTTCTTCTAAACCTGTAACTAGACTGAAGTCTTAACAGCCCCCAAAAGGTGAGGTAGAAAGTATGACTCGCAAAGTATTGCCTGGTTTTTCCAATTTGTATAAACAAAATCAAGGGAATATGTGTGTGAATGAATATTAAAGGTGTGGGAATGAATATTAAAGGTGTGGGAATGAATATTGCAGATGTGTGAAAATGGTAGAATGAAAATAATGTTGGATCAAGGTGAATTTATTGATAGGAGCCCATTAAGCAGAAATTCTAGAGTCAATATTGTAGTTCAAGGGATTAGAGAGGGCTTAATAGATTTTGGGATGCTTGGCTGTATCTATCATGGACTAAAAGGTAATGATGCTGAAATACAGAACTTCCCTGTTATAATGTATATGAGGGATCCAAAGGGTTAGAGAGATTGGAACTTTGGAGTGGATTTATCATGTAAGACCTACTCACCTACCCAAGGAGTGTCCAGAGGATATACTTTCACCAGACAGTGAGAAATAAACCTGTGAGACTAACTCCATCATCCCTGAAGAGCTCTGTGATTGCTCTTCTGTATGGGCCAGATATTAGTGTAGGAACTGCTGTCACTTAACTTGGATCCTTAATCATAGTGGGGATGATCAAACCGGGACTGGCAGAAGCCAAATGACGGCACTTAATTGCCAAAGTAGGTGTGGCTTTCATAATAAATAGGGGACATAAAGCAACAACCAAAATAATCTTACCTGCAGAGATGTATGGCACTGACTAGTAGATGATGGGGGAACCTAGAAGTAAAACAGATGGGTAGTCTACTAAATTCTCACTTGAGCTGTATAGGCAGAAGAGTTTAGGTTAAACCAAGAAAAGTGTAAATTGAATTACAAAAACAGAGGGTTACAACTCCTTAATCAATTCCCAGACTTCAGACTGTATTCAGACCTGGAGTCTCTTGAATGATGGGAAGGCTTGGGATCCTTGAAGAAGGACTAGGTTACACTAGAAAAAATTTACACCATTAATTTTCCTCCTGGCTTTACCTAGGAGTTCTTTGGTCTTTTCCCAGTGTAACTGTGCACTGGAGAAAGGGAAATGATCAGACATTGTGGGGATTATCAGATGTTAGTTTAGGGATTATTAGATACTAGTTTAGAAAAGATACTCCAAGAAACCCAAACATTACTGTGATCTACAGTCAAAGTAGGGGCTTATGAAGGTCAGGTGATCAGTGGAGTTTTGGGACAAGTCCATCTCACAGTGGGTCCAGTGTGTTTCTGGACCCTTTCTGTGGTTATTTCCCCAGTTCCTGAATTTATAATTGGGTTAGACATACTCAACAATTGGCAGAATTCCACACTGATTTCCTGACTTGTGACTTAAGAGTTATTATGATAGGAAAACGCCAAGTGGAAACCATAAGAAAAATGCCTCAGTCTAGCAAATCAGTACATTAAAAGCAATATTGGATTCCCAGAGGGGTTTCTGGGATTGGTGACACCATCAAGGACTTGAATGATACAGGGGTGGTAATTCCCACCATATCCCCATTCAGTTCTCTTTGGCCTGTGAGGAAAACAAGTGGATTTTGGAGAATGACAGTTGATTATCATAAACTTAATGAGGTGGCCTCAATTGCAACAACTGTTACAGATGTGATATTGTTGCTTGAGCAAAACAACAAATACTCTGGTATCTGATATGCGGTTATTTACCCGGCAAATTTAGAAGAAAGCAAAAGGCTTCTTCTGAATTACTGTTAATAAAGATCACAAGGAACAGTTTTCTTTCAGCTGGCAAGGTCAGCAATACACCTTTACTGTCTTATCTGAGGAATATAAGCTCTCACCGCTTTGACATAACCTAGTCAGCAGGTACCTTGATTATTTCCCCTCAGAAGACATTACTTTGATGAAATGTTGATTGGGGATAGTGAACAAGAAGTGGCAACTACTCTAGACTAATAGATGAGGCATTTGCATGTCAGAGGGTGGGATATAAACTGTAACAAAAAATCAGGGTCTTTCACCCTCAGTGAAATTTGTAGTCGTCTAGTGGTATGGGGCATGTCCAGATATCCCTCCTGGGTGATGGATAAACTGTTGCATCAGGCCCCTTCTAGAACCAAGAGAAAGACTGGTCTCTTTTGATTTTAGAGACAATGTATTCCTTTTATGGGTATGCTACACTGCCCACTTACTGAGTGTGCTGCTTTGAGGAGGTTGTGTTCCCCAGAAAAGTCATGTTCTTTTTCCTAGTCCAGTCTTGTAGGGGCAGACTTTTTGTTTGGGCAGGGATTTTTTATTAAGTTATTTCCATGGAGATGTGACCCACCCAATTGTGGGTGGGACTATTTGATTAGGTGGTTTCCATGGACGTATATCTCCACCCATTCGAGGTGGATCTTAATCTGCTTACTGGAGTCCTTTGAGAGGGAATCATTTTGGAAAAAGTCAAGAACCAAAACAGAGATGTTTGAAGATGCTTGGAGTACTGTCAGATATAGCCTGGGTGCCAAACGAGGACTTACAGAAATAGCCAGAACCTAAAGAGAAGAAATCTCCAGCCCCAGGAGATACTAAGGTAAAAGATGAAACCCAGGATTTTGCCTCAGAGCAGCTAAGTCAGGACCCACAGACACTTAGAGAGGAAGCCACTAGAATCAGAAGCTAGAAGCAACAGAACCAGAAAAAAGAACCAGCAGATGCCAGCCAAGTGACTTCCCATGTGATAGAACCCAGCCTTTCTTCAGAATCAAGGTCTCTTTCTCTGGATGCTTTAGTTTGGATATTTTTATGGCCTTAGAACTATAAACCTTAACTTAATAAATCCCCTTTATAAAAGCCAATCAATTTCTGGTATTTTACATTTTGGTAGCATTAAAAAAAGTAAAACAGTGAGTGGCCTGAAAAAAGTGTCAATTCTGAGTGGTGACCAGAAGATGATGATGTACCTCAACAGGTCCAGCCTGTTGTGCAAGCTGCTCTACTGCTTGGACCATGTGATGTGGAAATTTCAGTGGCAATTAGAGATGATGTCAGGAAACTTTGGCAGGCCCCAATAGGAGAATCACAATGAAGACCCTTAGGATTTTGGAGCAAAGCCCTGCCATCCTCTGAAGATAACTACTTTTCTTTTGAGAAAGTTTTTGGCCTGCTACTGGCTATTGGTAGACACCAAATACTTAACCATGGGCTAGCAATTTACCATGAGATCTGAGTTGCCTATCATGAACTGAGTATTGTCTGACGCAGAAGGCCATAAATTTTGGGATGCACTGCAGTACTCCATCATAAAATGGAAGTGCTATACATGATATAGCTTGAGCATGTCCTAAAGGCACAAGTAAGTTACACAAGGAAGTGGCCCAAATGCCCATGCCTCCATCCTTGCTATATTACCTTACCTTTCCCTATGGGAAAGAGGCAATGGCTTCTTAGTGAATTCTTTATGATCAGTTGATGAGGAAGAGAAAACTCAGTCTTGGTTTATGGATGATTCTGCATGATACATAGGTACTACCTGAAAGTGGATGCAGCCCTTTCTGGGTCATACCTGAAGGACAGTGCTGAAGGGAAATCCTCCAAGTGGACAGAACTTTGAGCAACATGCTTCGTTGTTCATTTTGCTTGGAAGGGGAAATGGCTAGACATGCATTTGCATGCTGATTAATGAGATGTCACCATGGTTTGGCTGGATTGTCAGGGACTTGAAAGAAATATGATTGGAAAATTGGTGAGAAAGAGGTTTCGAGAAGAGGTATGTGAATAGACCTTTCTGAATGGGCGAAAGCATGAAGATGTTTATGCCCCAAGTGAATGCTCACCAGAGGGTAGCTTCAGCAGAGGAAGATTTTAATAATGAAGTGGATAAGATGAACTATTCTGTGGATACTAATCAACCTCTCTCCCAAGCCACTCCTGTCATTACCCAATGGGCTCATTAACGAAGTGGCCATTGTGGTAGGGATGGAATTTATGCATGAACTAGCAACATGGACTTCTATTCACCAAGGCCGACCTGGCTGTGGCCACTGCTGAGTGCCCAATCTGCCAACAATGAGACCAAAACTAAATTCCTGATACGACATTATTCCCTAAGGTGATCAGCCTGCTATCTGGTGGCAGGTTGATTATATTGGACCACATTCATCATGTAAGAACAAAACACTACTAGAGTAGACAAATACTCCTCATATGGGTTTACTGTCCCTGTACATAGTGCTACTGCCAGAGTTACCATCCGTGAAGTTACAAGATGCCTTATTCACCATCATAGTATTTCACACAGTATTGCTTCTGATCAAGGAACCCACTTCACAGCAAATGAAGTGCTGGAATGGGCACTTGCTCATGGAATTCACTAGTCTTACCATGTTCTCTATTACCCTGAAGCAGTTAGATTAATAGAATGGTGTAATGACCTTTTGAAGACTCAATTATGGCCTTGTTTTGCTATAAGTGTGTATGTATGTATATGTGTGTATATATATGTGTGTGTAATATATGTGTGTGTGTATGTGTGTCTATATGTGTATCTATATATGTGTGTGTATATATACACACACAACACATTTTTTCCCATCTCATCTCATTTTGTGAAATATGTTGTATTAACTTCATGCCATATTATTTGAGTTATAGCTTAACTTAAATTTTTAACAAGTTTAAAAGTGAATATTACCCAGTGACTTGCACCCTAATCTGGGGAATGTTAGTGTGTTTCCAGTTGTATACAGGACAGGTAAATATAGTTAGGAAAAAAATATGGATGTATTACTTTTTATTTAGTGATTAAGTGTGGTTTAAGGAAATGTGTATGGGTGACAAATTAATAAGGGCTGGACTGCAGTGTATATAGATGCTAAGTTGACAAGGGGTAGACTGTGATAGCTTAATTCATGTGTCAGCTTGGCCAGGTTGTGGTGCCCAGCTGGCTGATCAAGCAAGCACTAACTAGCTTAATAGTTACTATGAAGGTATTTTGTGGTTTAAATCATGAGTAAGTTGATTGCATCTATGGCTGATTGCATCTAAACCAACAGAGGAGATTGCCTTCATCGACGAGAAAAGTCTTATCTAAACAGTTGAAGGCCTTAATAGCAGAAGTGATGATTTTAGCAGCAGAAGAGGGAATTTCTGTCTCTGCTTCAACCTGCCAGCTTTTCCTGGGGAATTCATAGAAAACCTTCATTGGATTTCCCATCTTGTGGCCTGCCCTATGGGATTTGGATCAGTCCATCTCCAGTCATGTGAGACAATTCTTATAAAAATCTCATTATTTATATATAAATGATCTATCTCAATATGTGTGTGTGTGTGTGCGTATCCTGTTGCTTTGTTTCCCTGGAGAAGCCCGATTAATACAACCATCAAGTTCGCCACAAACCCCCTACTTTTTTTAAAGGTGTCATTGATTTGGCACTTTACTACTTACTTACTGTAATCGTCTGTTTCCTGGAGTTCTGAGAATGATGTCTCTGCCAGTTTTTACTAGTTATTCAGGGATTCTGTGAGAGAACAATATCCTCAAGCAACTTATGCTGCCATCCTGGTGTACTGTAAGCTTATCTTTTTAACGATTTAAGTTTTCTGCTTTCCTATTTCTGCAAATAGTATTTCATCTTTTCTCTTTATTTTTTTTATTAGTCTTTCTAGGAGTTTAATTTACTAAAAGTTTGAAAGTCACAACTTTTGACTTTGTTGATGGTTATTTTTATTCTTTTTATTGGAGAAAAAAAAGGAGACTAAACATTAAAGAGGAGATACTCTTTATCATAATTTTCTTCTCTTTTTACATGCTTTAATATGTTGTTGTATATCTCTCTTCTTAGATCACTGGTGTTCAGCCTTTTCTTCTTTAGTAAACTATGCATTTAATCTAAAAATTCCCATCCAACAGCTTTAGATGCAGCCCTCAATTTTGACATTTTACTTATATTATCATTTAGTTAAAAATATCTGACAATTTCCATTTTAATTTTTCTTTGATCCAAAGATTATTAGAAGTGAATTAATTACTTTCTAAACATTTGGGGAGTTTTTAATTGGATATTTAGTTCATTTCTTATTTTATACCTTGTAATAAGAGTTCATACATGCATAAGTGCAATCCTTTGAAATGTCTTAAGATCTGTTTCATGGTCTAAGATATGTCAATTTTGATAAATATTTCATTTGCAGGAATTCTGTAAGATTTAGTTTAGTGTTTCATATATATAAACAAGGTCAAGTTTTAAATAATTTTCCCCACACTTTCTACAGCTCTATTGATTTATTTTGATCTGTTTACTGACAGTGGAGTATGAAAATATCTTACCATGACTTAGTCTTTTATTTAGGTCAGTTTTTTTATTGTGTATGTTGAGGCTGTGGTGTGAAGTATATATTAATTTAGAATTACTCTATTTTCTTGGATTATTACCTCCTATGTCCTTAAGATATGTCACTCTTTATATCTAATACAATTCATAGCTTTTAATCTTTTTTCTTGTATTGCTTATTGTGTATATGATATATTTTTTGTTCAGATTTTTACTGTTTACCTTTCTTTTTTGTCGTATGTGTTATATGTCTCTTATAATCAGCCTACAGTTTTTAAATTTGGTCTTACACTTTTTTGGTTTCAGTATTATATTTCTGTTAAATTAACGTTTATTATCAGTTTTCTATTTATCCCATCTGTTCAGTTACTTTCTTACTTTCTGTGTTCCTATCTCCTTTTTGATTAATCAATTATTTTTATTTAAATTTCTCATCTTTTAGCTCTATTAACTTTTTAGTTGTGCATTCTTTCCTATTTCTTTTGAAATGATTATCACAGAGATTGCAACATCTAGCTTTGACTTTCCATGTCTGGTATAATTTAGTAATATGGCTGCTTCCTGAACAATGAAAAGGCCTTAGAAAATTCAAATCCGCTTACTTTCGTCTCACCTTTGGTATTACTATTGGCCTATTTTTAAATGTGTGTGAGTGTGTATAGACATGATATAATGTGTTATTTTCAATGTTTCATGGAGTAGAAATAGTTTGGATTTTTCCACATACTTATCTTCTGTTGCCGTTTGTTTTTCCTGAGTTTACATGTATTTTCTTTTTACCCTAAAGTCTGTTGCCAATTAATTTCCTCCACTTTTTAATCTGAAATTTTGCTTTGTTGTATCTTTAATTTTGAAGTATAGTTTCACAGGATGTAGAACTCTAGGCTGGAGTTTATTTCCTCCAGCTCTTAAAACTGTAATTCCAATATCTTCACTTTTCATTTTAAAGTTGAAGATTCATTGATATTATTTTGTTTCTTTGAAGATAATATGTCTTTCCCTTACCCCATGGCTGCTTTTAAAGCTGTTTGCTCTTCTTGGGGTTTTGGTAATTTCTACTCTTCTGTGCCTCTGTATTTTTCTCTTTGTATTTTTATTAGTTTGTATTCAAAGCTTCATGAGTCTCTAGCTTGATGACTTTTGAAAGTATAAATTCTTGGCCAGAATCCCCTCATTTCTCTTTCTTCTGTTTTTTTCAATTGTACATATGTTGTATATTTATACTCTGTCCCACATTTCTCCATACTTTTTTGTAATTACATTGTTGTTTTGATTTCCTTCTATTGATTAATGATCTTCTAGTTTATTAATCATCTGTTTTCCCGCTTAATCTGCTCTAAAAATCCATTTACTGAGTTCTTCATTTCTGTTACCATATTTTTTGTTTCTAGTATTCCCATTTGATTATTTATTAGAGATTCCAGCTCATGGTGAAATTCTCTATCTTTTCATATGTTTTCTTTTTTGACCTATTAACAGTAGTTATTTTTAGGTCCATATCTATAATGTTTGCTTCTCCCAATTTTCAGGCAGTTGTTCCTCTCTACTGTGTATCTCTCATTTTTAAATTCATTTCTGGATGTAGTGTATGGAGAGATTTCAGAGATTCTGGATTCACGTAATTTCCTCCAGAGAGGACTTTGCTTCTTCTGGAATGCAGTTAAAGTCAAGTCAATCCAAGTTGAGATGGGTTAAGTCCGTGTTTCAGTCTTTCGGATTGAACTATTTCTAGTTCATGTATTGAGTTTCCTAAACTCCACCTTTTGCAAAGACATGAAAATAAGACCACCCAAAACTTTTAATTTCTTACCCATTGACTAGAAATTGGCAAATAGCTTGAAGAGTATAATAAGGCAAAATTAGGCAATTCATTATTTCTCTGGGATCTTGGCCCCAGGAGACACGGCCTCTCTGGTAGGCTTGAATTGCCATTTTGTGTCTCCAGATCGTGGGAGTTTGCAGGAAGCTCTAAACTGCATTTTTCTTGCTGTTTCCTCAATGAAAACAGTTTAGGAATCAAAAAATACCCCAGTATGAAAACTGACAAATTTAGACTAATGTCAGTGTTTTAACTTTATTCTGGAACTTTATCCTCAGGTCTTACTTTCTTTAATATTCTTTAATGGCTTTATTAGCCAGGTTTTTTTTTTTTCCTTTATTAGAAAAATTGGTTTACAGAACAATCATGAATAAAATGCAGGATTCCCATATACCACCCTATTATTAATACTTTTCATTGCTGTTACAATTGATGATAGAACATTTTTATAATTATGCAATTAACTATAGCCATGGTTTAACTTAGGGTTCATGGTTTGTGTAGTGTAGTTCCATGGATTCCTTTAAAATTTTTATTCTGTTACTGTATATACAATCTAACATTTCCCATTTTAATCACATTTTTAGATATATATTTCACTGCTGTTAATTACATTCATAATGTTGTGTTTCTATTACCAAAGCATTTCCATTCCAAATAGGGACACTGTACATTTTTAGTTAAATTCCGATTCCCTATACCCACACCATCCTCTGGTATGATATTGTAGATTCTGGCCCTGTGAGTTTGTTTATTCTGATTGTTTCAAGTCAGTGAGACCATACAATATTTGTCCTTTTATGCCTGGCTTATTTCACTGAAACTGATGTCTTCAAAGTTCATCCATTTTGTTGCATAAATCAGAAATTCATACCATTTTATGTCTGAATAA
>PVIY010016958.1:0-22820 GCA_004026745.1 Myrmecophaga tridactyla
TGGCATCTGTGTCAGCTTTGCTCTGAAGTTCCTGTCAGTGCTCTCTCTGTCAGCTCAGAATGCTCTCTAAAATTGTTTCCTCTTTTTTTTTTTAAGCTGTCTACATAAGTTATATTAGGAAATGCACTAGTCAAAATATAAATTTTGTACCAAATAAACATTTTTTGCATTAGTCTCACACATAAGTTGAAATTTTAAAATATTAATTACCATATATTTTCAGCACCCTGCAGTAATGACATTCCTTTATTCTTCCTCATGCAAAAACATTTTTTAAAATTTGTACATTTAGTCACTATCATTATACACTCTAGGCATTTCTAGATTATACCATCTCAATCTTTATCGTCTATCTTTCTTTCTGATTTCACTTGTGCCCCCAGCCCTCCTCCCTCTATCATTCTCACATTCAGCTTCATTTGGTGTTTTAACATAATTGTATTACAGTTAGGTAGTATTGTGCTGTCCATTTCTGAGTTTTTACATTCAGTCCTGTTGCACAATCTATATCCCTTCAGCTCCAATTACTCAATATCTTACCCTATTTCTATCTCCTGATGGTCTCTGTTACCAACGAAATTCTCCAAGTTTATTCACTAATGTCAGTTCGTATCAGTGAGACCATACAGTATTTGTCCTTTTGTTTCTGGCTAATGTCACTCAGCATGTCTTTAAGGTCCATCCAAGTTGTTACATACTTCATAACTTTATTCTGTCTTACAGCTGCATAATATTCCATCATATGTATATACCACAATTTGTTTAGCCACTCATCTGTTGATGGACATTTTGGCTGTTTCCATCTCTTCACAATTGTAAATAAAGCTGCTATAAACATTGGTGTACAAATGTCCGTTTGTGTCCTTGCCCTCATGTCCTCTGAGTAGATACCTAGCAATGGTATTTCTGGGTCATATGGCAATTCTATATTTAGCTTTTTGAGGAACGGCCAAACTGCCTTCCATAGCGGTTGTACCATTTGACATTCCCACCAACAGTGGATAAGTGTGCCTCTTTCTCCACATCCTCTCCAGCACTTGTCATTGTTTCCTCTTTTAAAGGACTCCTGTAAAGTATTCAAGACCCACCTGTAATAGGTGGAATCACATCTCCATCTAATCAAAAGGTCACACCCAAATTGGGCATACCACATCTCTGTGGAGATAATTTAATCAAAAGTTTCCATGTACAATATTGAATCAGGATTAAAATAAATGGCTGCCCCCATAAGACTGGATAAGGAATATATATTAGTAATAATGAAATTCACCATCTCTCAGAAGCAACTGGGATTAAACAATGGTGAGGTGATCTATTTAAGACCCAATTATGGCACCCATTTGAAGATAACATTTTATGAGTTTAAGGTACTGTCTTAGAGGATCAGACCATACGGTGAAAAAATAACCAATATATAGTGCTGTTTATCCCATAATTGTACATACAGGCTTAGAAACCTATGAATATGGTAGAATTGTTTAAGATTATACCTAACAATTCAATCTTAAAAGTACTGCTTCCTCTCCTTACATGTTGGCAACAATAATTGCACTAAATTGAAAACTGAGGATAAGAAGCCATTTCATTCTCCTTATATTACTGGACAAATAGGAGAACTGGGAGGGGTGCAGATTAGGGTGACTGACCTTGTTCATGAAAGGTGAAGACAATTTCTGCTATATTGCAGGGTCAGGAGAAGTGTGGGTGGAAGCTAAGTGAGCTCGTGGTCCCCTTCCCATCCTACCCTGTCTCAAAGTAAAAGTTGATGGAAGTCTAGTACAACCTTATACATTCAAGGCGACCACGGTATCCCTTCCTTCAGGAATGCAAATGTATATTTCCAATGGGATAGAAGCGCCAATCTTGTTGCCTATGATAATTGAAGATCCTGGATTAGAGTAGAATGCAATAAATTATCGGATGATGAATCGTTTCCTTTTGGGGAGAAGTGAGTGTATTTGAGCCTGAAGAGGGATATTTTCATTAAACAGGGTTGGTAACTCTTTCTGAGGGAAATGTAAGAATAGGAAGAAAGCATATGGGCAATGAAAAGCCAAAGGTATGGGCATGCATATGTATGAAACTTGCTTTTTTGTCTATCCAATCTAAAAATGCTTCCTGTTTAGGGGAATCCTCATTGTATGAGACATTGTGGAAATCAAGTCCCACTTTCCTATTAAGAGAGACTAAAGGGGTTATAATGGATTGAATTTTGTCCCCCAAAAGACATGTTCAAGTCCTAATCCCCAGTCCTGTAAATATGAACATACTTATAATTAGGATCTTTGGAGATATTATTAGTTAAAATGAGTTCAAACTGGATTAGGGCAGATTTCTAATCTAATATGGCTGCTGTCTTTATAAGCAGAGAACATTTGGACAGAGTAAGAGAGAGAGAGAGAGAATGACAGCCATATGATGGTGACAGAGATGGAGTTATGACACAGGCCAAGGGAAATCATGGGTTATGGACAAGCCACCACCAGAACTCTACAGACTTTAAAGAAAGCATGGACCTACCAGTACTTTGATTCCAGACTTCTAGTCTCCAGAACCATGATACAAATTTCTGTTAATCCAACTAGTCTGTGAAACTCTATCACAGCAGCCCTGGCAAACAGAAACAGGTAATAAATATTTTGTCTCTTCTTGGCAATGAGGGCATGACATGTGACCCATACTTGTGACTCCCCTGGGGAAAATGCAGCATGAGGGAGTGACCCAGAGCTTGTATGATGGCTTTTCTGCCCCTGACCTCACTGAGGTCTTTTGCTGTACTAAGGCTTCTAGCCTGTCTGGACACTGTGCATAGAGAATAAAGCTCTGGTCTCCTGGGAGGTCTGGGGAAGGTGGTTGTTGCCTGGTCATATGAGGTCAGGATAATTTCTTTCCCATACAGACTTCATTCCTCCTGTTTTCAGTCTGAGCCTCACTCTCTCTTTCTGCCTATAAGTATGCCTGTTAGTGCCTTGGGAATCCTACAGAGTGAATCAACTTAATTCTCTGGGATACCCAAAGTGCAGCTAACTGCATTTTTAGTCACAGTTCCTTCACTGGGCTATATCAGTAATCACTCTTCCATGCTTTCTAACCTTCCAAAACTTGGTTGAAATAACTTATTCACTGACATCTCCTGTACGCTTTGTCCTTTTGAAGTGACATACTTTAAATTTTTTAATGCAAGTTTGATAGAGCTTTGGGAGGGATAGGAGAAAAATACATCTTGTCAATATATCATGTTAAACCTTGTGATCTTCACAATCCATCATCTTTCAATAGGCAAGGAAAAGCACCACAGAATGGATAGGTTATTAATGTGTGTCTAGAAATTGTGTATTTGAACAATTTAACTAGGCTCCGAAGCACAGGGCCTCTCATGACTAAAATAGCTGTGTGCCAACATAGCAGCCACTTCTAATTCCATTTTTTGCCACAGTCATTAGTGGAAGATTTCAGAATCAATGGGGCCACATTTGCATCAGAATTTGGCCACTTAATATCTGACCCAGTTTTAATTTCTACTTTAGAAAACATTGCAAGAAATTCCAGCATATATGAATGCCAGAAGTTTCATAGGAAAAAATATTTTAATTGGGTTTTTATGTCTGCTGTAACATTCTCAGTTAAAATGCATTTGCAGCCATTTTTTCCCTATTAAAATTAAAAAAAAATAATATTCTTCCTTATGGTTCTTAAGTATATGTGCTAGTCCTTTTTCTCCATCCTGTTTAAATGACAAAGAACTTCAAAAATTGTACTGGATCTGAAAGCCAGATATATCATCCTAATTATAGTTGGCAATTACCACTACCCTAGATGAATTTATGGTCTCTTGATGCCCTATTACCTATTGAGGACTCTTCCTGAAACGTCCTTTCTAAACTTGGCCTATGAGACTTGAAAGAGAGAAATCACTGGTAAAGCATAGACTGTGGCCTGTAGTCTAGGGATATGACTTCTGGCAGAAAGAAGGGAGGGAATAAAAAAAGATCACAACAGTTCCTACTTCCAAGAAAAGCTAGTTACTGTTTTGATAACAGTAGTGTCCTTTAAGTTCAGAGTTACCAGCTAACAAAACAAGTTGTAGTTCACAGCAGACTAACTCCTTCCCGTTATGGACAAGCAGATCTCAGTGTTATTGAGTCCAAATAAAAATACATTTACAAGAAAACTAGGCCCATGAAGAACAAGCAGAAAACTACAACAAGGTGAACTTCTTAAATGTTTGTGCAAAAGAAAGTCGTCATATATCATTTATATCCCTTGGATTAAGAAATCATTAGAAAAATTTTAGCTTCTATTAGAAGGCAATGAAATTCCAAAAGATGGTGTACCAAAGAATGAGACAGGTAATAGAAAGCAATCATCTATAAAGCCAAAACACAGAAACACTCTTTCTCCATTACATGTGTTAACTGTCCAGCCAAGCAGCTCTGCTCTGCACTCGGTATGAGGTTTGAACAGGAAGTATTATTGTCTGGCGTCAGAGCCAGGGCAGGATCCAGCTTGAATTTCAGAATTATTTCACAAGGAAATAAGAAATTGTAGAACAATGTGGGTGGGCAATGGACTTGACCTGACTCTCATTTATTAAATAAACACAAATTCAAGGAGATGTACTTCTGAAAGCTTTGGCTGTGACATTGCCAAGGTGTAGCACTTGGGGGGAAAAGGGTTTAGTCTCATCATAAACCTCCATGTGCAATCCCCTCTGAGCCACCTAATAAACATTCTAAATAAAATCAAGTGAGCTTGATCTACCATGCACCATCAAGACAAACCGGTTAGTCTCCATTTCCAAAAGCTTTCCACCCCTAAATCCTTCCTATAGAGAAATTCTGGAGCTGCTACCCCACTAAATTTTAGTCTGCCTCCCCAAGATTACGTGCAGTGTTGGTTCTTGCAGCAACCACAGCACTAAGGCCTTCTTTGCTCCCCAGTCCTTTCGTATCATTGTTACATTTGCTGGCAGCTGGAGCAGGTGATGAATACGAGATTATTTGTGTCTTATAATCTTAAAGATGTGCAGACAGCAAAATCCATGCTGAAGCAATTGTAAAACAAGAAAACCTGAAAACAATTAGTAATCTATTAAAGATGTAAAAACTGGAAAATGATTTCTTACTGTATAGACTGGACAGCTATCTTAAAATTTTTCTTCCCAAGCTTCTTGGCAGGGAAGGATATAGTCTGGTTCTAGGCAGAAAGGAAAGCACAAAAAGATTTTCAAGTGTGTGCTGTGAACAATCATGAGTTGGCATACCCATTTTAAATCTACCTTTCCAAAATATATTTGATAGAAAATAATTCAACCCACACATTATACTGTTGGATTTTCTAATTATTGTATTTGCCATTGTAACTGGTGAAAATCCAATATTTATAGAATAACTATGCTCTCAGCCTCTGAATTTTCAGTCAATGTGTAAATCCTAAAGCTTGAGTTAACATTTCCTTCAACTCAATCTATCTTCCTCTGATAGCACTCACTGTCTGACTTAAATATATGAAAGACACTAAGCTAAGTGCCACATAAGCATGTAAGTTAGAAACACAGTATGTGGGAGTGGACAAAGTCTTAACATCCCTTGAGTAAAACTGTCACATCTACCCTGGAGAGGCTTGCAGTCGTATCCAAAATATACCCAGGCTGACAGAGCAATACACACTTATAAATAAATAAAATATCTGAAATGAAAACAAAAAATGTATATGCAATTAGGAGAGTAGTTTTGATGTGGTAGCATCTGAAAGGTATCAAGAAGGCAAATGGCCAGATTGAGTAGGCGAGCAAAATTCAAATATTTCAATTTGTGGCTTCAAAATATTCTCTCCATCCACAATGTTGCAGATAGTTTCATAGCTTTGTATCCTTGTAGTATGTAATTCTTCGGAGAATGTATATATACATAATTCTATATGTATATGTGTATATATATATATATATATATATATATATATATATATATATATATATATATATATATATATATATATATACACATAAAGACCTGCAACTAGGTCTATTGGGTCACATTTCATAAGGTTTCACTTAGTGGGGCAGAACTTCTGGTCAGATATAGCTGGAGTGTTTCTGTGCATAAGACATCATCTGCTTCATAAGCCTAGTCTGTGATTTCAATATAAGCTATTGAGTGGACATTGATGCCTATAGATGATAGAAGTTGGCCTAAGAGATACCAGGTATAGAACAGACATCAGTTCTTGTTAGGATCAATCTAATGCTTGAGATAAAGAAATCAGCTGGAGGCAGTGACTACTTAACAGAAATGCATATGTAGCTTTGAAAAGAACTAGGAGAACCCAAGAGGTGCTCATTATTTTCTCAAGGGTGGATGTCTTCATGGAACAAGCAGTGAAGAGATCTTCCCTTGGAATAAGAAGAGAAAAAACAACTTTGTTTAGGTTCCAAATGGAAGTGAAAACCCTTCAAAAAATGTGTGCAGGGATGGGGAACTGAAACCTAGGGAAGTTCTTCATTAGAGAGACTTTAGCTCTAACAATTCATGTGCCTTTTTGCTGCAGCACATATACACAACCATAACTTTTATGGAAAGCCCCTGTGATCTGGTGCCATGAGTTGGCATACAACAACCCACTCACAGGATCATTAATCTTCTCAGCCAGAGGAGTCATCGTCTGAATGAGAAAACTCTTTGCAAAATTTTCCCTTCATCTAACAAGATGACTAATTTTAGATGTATCACAAGGAAGATGTTTTGTTCCAAACATAATTCCTAGAAATAGTGGGGCATTCCAGTCCAACAGATGAAACTTTTCCTCACAAGAACCAAATCAGTGTGCTCTGGGCAACTTGTCAATAAGTCCAAACTGCCTGCTTTTGAGAAGATAGGGCTCCTAAAAAAATGGGTAATTCCCAGATCTCTGTGTGGATTACCCAGGTTGTGAAATATTTAGAGCAAAATTTCAATCCCAAGAGGGCGTCTTCCTCATCATTCTTAGACTCCTCCTTTCTTGTTGCTCTCATTTGCTAAGTGAAAGCACATTTTGTCACTAGGATAAACAAAGCTTAGGTGCACATTTAAACCTATCATAAAATTATAATTTTATGTAAACTTGCATCTTTTTCATTAATTATACAATTATGTATTATAAAGCATGTTAGTAGACACGAATAAATGCCCAGCATATTGGGAATTAAACTGAAGATGGAAGACTGAGTATAGTTTTAGCTTTCCCAATAATTAACTAATTTAGAGCCTTGCCGTCATCTCTCCATTTATTAATCTTTATTACAAGAAAATTTATCTAATTAATCTGCAAAGTTCTTTACAGATCTGTAATTCTTGGATTTTTAATAGAACATGTTCCTTTCCTTTATATCAGACATATAAGGTAGTGTTTGCTAAGTGCTGAATAACTGTGTTAGATAAGAAGGGAGAGATCAATTCTAGCCAGCATGGTAGAGAGAGCTTCATGGAGGGTGTGTGAGTTGAGCTGGAACTTTAAAAGTGCCCAGGATTTTGATGGGTGAATTGCATACTTGGGGTGTGGTATAAGTAAATGCATGGAGGCAGAAATCTCAAGGTACATTGACAGGTCAAAAAGTAAACTGAATGTTATTATGAAGAGTTCCTTTAAGAGAAGCTAGCATTAAGCTTAGAGGTCAAGTTATAGAGTCTTCAGTGCATGGGTATACAGAATATACCCTAAAAGTAGGGCAGCAGGTAAACTTTATTTTTGTATAGCGTTGTGTGAGTAAGGGAGTTACATGTGCAAAAAAGATACTGGACTTGAGAAACGTGTTCCTTCTGATTATCTGTCAATTTCTGTTTTCTTTTAAAAGCATGGACAATTAACAACTAAATCTATTTTTAAATGTTCATTTGAGTATTTGGTGGTTTTTTCCCCCATGTCAGAATGTGTATTGGGACAAGATCGAGGAGTCTTGGAGACTTGTGCATTAGCTCAAATCCCTCATCTTATTATTTAACCCAATTTATCTGATTAATTAGAGGCTAATCAAGAAGTGCCTTCCTTGTCTCCTATCTCATTTAAGAGTCATATTTATTCCACAAATATTGTATGAGTACTGCACTTAAGGGCCTGTGCTGAGCTCTGGGAATAAGATAGATAAATCCTTCACTTCTGGGAAGTTCTCATCTCTGTCCATTTGCTTCTTGGGCTGAATGATGGAGTGATTCTTCAGAACTTGTATCTTGTATGCGTATTACAAATGGGTGTTACCATTTTTTTTTGGTAATGGTAAATAAGAAGATGATGTTGTACACATTCACATAGTTAATAATTGTCAGAAATCCTTCTCAACTACAGGGTGTATTTTATAACAAACATCCTTCCATATCATGTGAGTTACTACATTCTCTATGTTCATAATGATAAATCCCAAGTAATGTCAATTTAAGTAGTGATTCATCAATTTAAACCAGTTTATTTATAGTCTTCTCTCTAGAATATGAAGATCTGGGAGGAAAACCTGTGGCTTCTATGGGAAGAGGATTTAGGGACTGAGCAGGGATGTTGGAGGAAATAGAAGAGACTAGTGAGCTGGGTTCAGGGACGCATAATGAAGAAAATGAAGATGGCTCCATCAACTTTGATATTGTTTTTAAGACTTATAATTTACCCTCAGAAAAGGTAAAAATCCATTATTGGCCCTTTTATGATCTTTTTCTCTCATAGTCCTTTACATGATTTCTAATCTAAACTAATTTCACTTGTATAAAATGTAAGGCAACTTGAGGGTCATGTAGTATGATGTGATTATTCTTAGGGTTGATTTGGGTCCCACAATTTTCTATAAATTATAAAAGAAGGTTTAAAATTTTATTAGTTTAGATAATTGAACATTTGAAGGTCTTTAAAAGTCATAACATTATATTAGGGTAAGGAGGAAGAAGCTTTCCTGGAATGAGAGATATTGAACAGTAAGTATGTGCAATTCCATGCCAAGAAATCATCATAGAGCTTTACCTGGTGGAGGTTTATCTGCATGTTAAGGGTAGTTTTGGAGCTTTTCTTCTTTCCATGACCATATAAAATCCTGGGAAGATGATCCAGGATATCTTAGTGATAAGTGCGCTCAACCAGGACTCCTTCACTTATTAGATTTGGCAGTAATATCTGATTATCAGGGAATTCTGTGAACTATATTTCAAATCACCAGTGATGTCAGACAACTAGATTGAGCAGGGTCAGAGAGTTTCTAGTGCCAAAGCAATTCCTTCAGATATACTGCCCTTGATTGCCTTGCTATCCTAATGCTATGCCTTACCAAGGCTCACTAACAGCCCCTATTTCTGACATTTTTCTATTTTCACATCTTAATACACATTTATCAACCTTGTGTATTGTTAATTATCTAAGTTCACTGGAAAATTGAAAGATGAGCATATACTTCACCTCATCTGAAAACGTTTTTCCTGGTCCATCAGCAGGTCAGATCTCACCTGTCATACACTTTCACTGCCTCTTTCTATGCCTGCATAAGACTTATCCCAGGTATAATTAACTACTTATGTAATTACTTGTAGGATGCACATTTTTCCTACTGTATTGTAAGCTCCAAGGAGGAGCTTACAAGAAGGAAGTGACTCTATCTATGTTGTTTACTGATGTTTATACCCATTTCCTAACACAGTGCATGGTACATAGGAAGAGAACTTCAATGATTGTGCTGGATAAATAAAATTTTAGCTAGCTAAATAATAGTAGGCTCTTGATAAAAGTTGAATTGAAAAAATGCCTGAATTTGGAATATAAGATCTTGTCAAAAGTTCAGATTTTGAGGAATGATGGTGGGAATTTCAGTTAGGCATGATCCAGTCCAAAGAAGGAAATTATGCTTGCTCAGCATTTGTATAAAGCTGTTCTTTGTTCCCAGTTACAATACAGGTCCCTCCTCCTAAATGTGTATTGAGTCATTGAGAGTTTATAGGATTTACTTTATACCAGATCCCGTTAATTTCCCCTCTCATTTGTACTTTGCTGGATGTTACAGGAAAATAAAATTATAATGTCCGTCTCCTTCTGTTCCTTCAAATTCAGAATGCCTTAGTTAAAATTAAAGTGGAAGTTATAATTGGAGATACAAGCCTGATTTTATGTGGAGCGACCAGGTGATACACATGGGGTGAATTTCTGTGGATGCCTCACGAGAGGACCCTGGATACCACTGAATATTGATTACAGCCAAGATAATTGAAGACTTTCAGAGCCCATCCTTTGTCTGCCCTCCTCTGTGTTGGTGGCTTCTCTACTCTAAGAGGAAGGAGAATAAAGTACTTAAGAGTGCACACTGAAATCAGACCACATGAGTTCAAAGCCTACTCCTGAAATTTACTATGAGGGCTTTCCTGGGCAAGTTATTTAAATTCTCGGTGCCTTATTCTCTTGACCTCTAAAACAGAGGTGATGGTAGTGTTCACCTGATAGGGTTGTTTCAAAGATTAAATTAGTTAATGCATGTGAAGCTTTAGAAGAGTTTGCTAGAGTAAATAAATGTTCAATAAGAATTATTTTATTACAATTAGCACAAAGCATGGAACTCAAACAGTGGCAAAGACCCACACTGAACATAAAGCAAGCATGGTTTCTAAATGCTCATCATACAAACTTGGGAAATTGGGAAAAATTGAAAGAAACCCAGGTTTATCTGTATTTCTTAATTTGTTGCATGAAATAAATTTGGAATCTGTAGTGCATTTTAAAGCAGTGTCACAGACATTATCATATTTAGTTTACCGTTTCTGTTCATTAGGCAGGACAGGTATGATAGCCCACTTCAGCAGATGAGGGAATTAAGATCAGAGAGATGAAGTGTTCTGACCAAAATCAAATGGCTGTGAGCAGCAGATCTGGGATTAGAATTCAGTTATCCTGAAATCTAGTCCAGTACTTCTATATTTTTTACTTAGCTATTTGTTAGAGGTTTTCCTCAGATTCAAAACTCCTAACTTTAACTGCCTTTATTCTTTTATGAACTCATTCATTTCTGTTATGAAACGTATACAAGAGTATCAACTGGGTGGATAGTGCTATTGGTTGCTGTAATGTTCTTCCTGCCATTCATTTATTCCATCTACATTTAAGAAATTGTTACTACGTTTTAGGCACTGTGGCTATAGAGATTAAAAAGACCTACTTTTTTACCTTAAAGAACTCATATTACAGTGGGAAATGCAGAGAGAAAACAAAACATAATATAATTGTGTTAGTATTATAGGGAAGCACATACACTTAAAGGATGTGGAATAGAAATAATAACTCAGACAGAAGAAGGGAGGGGGCAGTGGTTAAGGAAAGACATCTGAGCTGAGCTGATACAAACTTTAGGAGTTAGCTGATACTAATACAAAGGAGCTTACATGAATTGGCATTTTCTATGATCCAGGTACTATTCTAAATCCTTTATCTGGGTAAGTATATAACAAAGAAATACAACACTATTAAAATGGTATTATAGCTTTGAATACAGCATTTTAGAAATACATCTCAAATTTGTTCACTCTGTTCATCTGCAGCCACCATCACCTCTCTTCTCAACTACTTACGTAGCCTCCCAAACTGCCCCCACTATGCCACTCGTACTCCAGTCCAATCCGTTTCCAGCACAGCAACCAGAATTTGCGTCTTAAAATATCAAATGTATGTAACTCTGCTGCTTAAAACCCTCAAGGGTTTCCTAGTTTGTTTAGAAGTCCAAATTTTTCTTCACATCCTGTAATTCCTTATAGGATATGACCTCTGCCCATCTCTTTTGTCTTCTTTCCTTTCCTTCTTTCCCCTTTGTTTCTTTCCTTCCTTCTCCTTCTCTCCTCCCTCTCCCCTCTCTCTCACTGTCTCTCTATTTCATTTCTTTCTTCTCTTCTCTTAGCTCATCTTCTTCTCACAAGTCACCATTTCCCAGGGTACGTTGCATAAGGCATTAGTACTATAGGATGCTAATAGTGATTCTTACAGAGAAAATGTTATTATGGTCAAATAAGTGAAAAAGAGTGAAACAGAGCTGTTTTGAATTTTAAAGTATATTAAATATGCTAAAGATGCCTTATAACTCTCTCAATGTCTCTTATCAAATTAACTATAATTTTTTTTCAAGTAATTCTTATGTAGGCAAACTCTTAGAGCATACTTTGGGTAATGCCTCATCCTAAAGACATGTAATTTAATATTACACAAGGGAATTAACCTTAAATTGGTTCAGAAGCTCAACAAATATAAGACCTCTTAAATCTTATATTCAGGGGAAAAGATGGCGGGAACAGTACCAAACAAAGTTCATTAATTCCTAAGAGATATGGTACAATCTCCTCTACTTTCTTATTTCAATAATAAGAGCTTCTATTATGTTTTCAAGTTCTGTTCTAGAGATTGAAATTGAGTTCCTCTGTTTAGTTAATTAATTCCAATAAAGATTTATTGAATATCTACTAGGATGAGTCTATGATTGGAAAGCTTTCTTGTCAGAGAGCACCACTAGGATGGGAGAATTTTAAATTTTTCTTTCCTGTTTTTCAATCAGGATTGGTACTGTATTGATATGAAGTTGGGTGGTTCTTATCACTTTCTCATGAATCAGAGATTATACTTGTCAAATCTTAATCTGTTGTAAAATTAATAATATATATGTGATGAATATAGTTTCTTGGGTTTTAATTGTTTACAAAAGAATGGAAAAGGAAATTATAAAACCATATAGCATAAGTTCATATAATAAATAAAAGTTAGAATGTGTAGATCTAGTCAATGAATCTAGCCCTATATGAAATGATTAAAAAAGATTGAGACATAAATTCCAGAGGACAGCTATGGGTTAATATTAGTGAGATTTTGTTCTGTGTGTGTGTGTTTTGTTTTTTTTACTCTTAAACATTTCATAGTGGCGTATGTTAGGATTTTAGGGCATGAGGAGGGGAATGGTTAGCCTAGAATAATTTCTCAACAATACAAACCTCCTGTTGGGAGCTCTGTCTTTCCCTTTTTTAATATTTTTATTGTTATAAGGGCTTCTCCTGAGATGAAAGCATAAACATTAATGAAATGCAGAGGGACAGACATTTTTTAAAGAGAATACATTCAAAGAAAAATGTGCTCTTGCAACATTTCTATTACTATTAGTTAGCAAATTAATACGACCATCATAAAGTATGAGAAACCTTGTGTGCATTAAAAATCCAATGGCTGACCGATAAAGGGCTACAATTACTTAAATGAGGGTCCTAGCATATATCACAAGTATTTTTAGGGTCCATGCTCTAAATAAAGGAAAATATAGATTGGCTTGACAGGCAGAAGTTTAGAAAATTTTGTTGCATTCATGCTGCCTGCACATACAGGGGAAAGGGGCAAAAGCTTGTTCTAATTGCCAAGGAGATGTTCCAAATTAGGCCCATAAAAGAAAGAGATGAACTTTTTCATCTCGTCACTGATTCCTTAGCAAGAACTCAAAGATGTTTGTCCTGAAAGATCCCATTCTGTTGGTGACTCGTGAGCTGTCTAGATTTTAGACATTCAATAGACATCTTGGTCATTTGGTTCCTCTGCCATGTACACATGAGTAGATTTTTTTTTTTTAATCAGAGAGATCGGAACCATGCTTACTTGTCTTTCCTCAATCTGTTACTTTACAAACAGAGGGTGTAACTGTCCAAGCACAGATATTTCTTGCCAGGAACAAATGGAACCCTATACAAGCAATCTGCAAAAAGTAGTACATTGGTCCTGGGAGACAATCTTTACACTTGCCAGGGGAACTAGTAGGAAGGGTTATAAATAAGTCACTCAAATTCTCTGGACTTCATCTGTGAAATTATTTCCTCTCCTTCTTCTACTAAGTCTGGCTCTTTGTGAGTCGAATTAGAAAATGTAGGCAAAACTGATTCGTGAACTGTAAAGAGTTTTCAAATGTGGTTGTCTTTGGTTTGAGTCTCTCCAGAAACAGACCTCCTTGAGAAAGAATATGAAAGCAAATAGTTTTGAGGAGAGGGGATTCCTGAAAGCATTGGTAGGAGGGAGAGGGGAAGTGAGACTAATCCAGGGTCAGTCTATGAGCAGAGTACTGCTATAGAAAACTGGCATGCACTCCCACTGGGGCCTCGGGGAGACCGTAGGTAGCACACCTCAGGACATCCTCCATCTGAACAATAAGGAAACTGGTAGGGGCTCCTTTCCACCTGCCATGGACTGAGAATGTATCTGGGTGTGCACACGCCCACTACTTCTGGTCTACCCTGCATGTTGGCCACACACGCCAGAGAAATCCCTCAGGCCAGCTAAATAGGTACTTGCAGTGGGAATCTTTCAGGGTGTACCAGAATGGTGAAAGCTTAGGGATGTAAGAGTATGCCCAGTGTCTGTTATAATTGGTTATCATCATGAAAGAATGTTGGCTGGGAAGCAAGACTGAATTCCATAATAAAAATGCACTGCACACAAATGGTATTTGTAATTGTTTATATAGGTGTGTATAACATAAAAGTGTCTTATAAATACATCATCCAAAGTATTTAAAGTCTTGTTTCACATTTTAAGCAAGTTTGAGGTAAACATTTTTTATTAACAGTAGTGATGTGTGTTGTCAATACACTGTTATATTAATCACTGTTTTAATTATGTTGTGTATTGCTACAACAGGTTTTTGCATTTTTTGTTGTGTCAGGGCAAAGGAAACATTTAGCTCTTTAAGGAATTGAATAAGAATAAGTAGATCTAAATCTATTGTGAGAAAATATACATGGAGCCTTCATATTCTTTAAAACTATTATTTAATGTGGTCATTTTAATAATGGCAGCATGAACTCAACTAAAAAATCACTGATAACATGAATCTGAGACATTATGTTAGTGAGGACACAGATTTAACTTTGGTAATAATGGCCCAGAATCCTTCATGCTACAGTTTGTAAACAGTCTAGGGCTCTATGGCATTTTAGCTGCTTAGTATCAGGGAACCATGGATTGCCTATCTTGCTGTTACTCCATTCCTTAGCAGTTCTACTCTGTGTGATTCATGATGCTTCACCACCTTGTTTGTAGACCAGCCAGAGGGTAGAGAGAAAGAAAAAATTCAGATATACTTCTTCCCTTTAAATGAATAAACCAGAAGTTGCACCCATCACTTCTACTCACAATCCCATGTCCACAACTTAGCCATGGGATCACGCCTGTGTGCAAGGGAAGTTGAGAAATGTCTGTTTTTAAGTGGCAGGTGCCCAGCTAAACTTTAGGGATTCTATTATTATGAGGAGATTGACAATCAGCATTCTCTGCCAGAGTTTTCCTCTTCTGCTTGACAAATATACATGTGTGCCTTTTCCTTTTGCACACATATCGAACATACCTACTTCTCAAGAGAGAAGAAACTAATTCAGTTATTGCATCCAATTCAAGATAGTTTATATATTGCTGCCCAATCTTCTCCCCCATGTCCAAGGGATCTATAAAATAAAAGACAAATGTTCGACATCCCATCTGACACACACCAAATATGAATATTAAATGGCAAAGATGAACCAAATAACTGCAATAAAAAGGAACAATTGGAAAGTGCATGGAAAGCAGTAGCCTGTCTCAATTATCAAATCCTGCTGAGCAGGGATTGGGAAGACTCTCTATCCTAGCAGATTCGTTTATTCCTTGGTTTGCCCATCTGGAAGCCTCTGGTTCTGCTTTCTGTGGTCAATTCTTTTTCAGTTGTTCTTCCTGGCCCTGTATTTATTACCTTGGAAGTTCTTTCTTGCTTGTTCTTCCTCAGTGGCCACATCTAAAGAGGGCAGAGGAAGGATGCCATATTCAATTTCTGCCCAGTTCTGACAGCTCACATCCAGCAAAGACAGGTTAGAGGTCTGGTTAGAGGTTGCATTAGCATTAAAGTTCTCAGCAAACTGAACTGACTTCCAGACTTTTTGCAGGCATTTGTTTCTGGTCAGTGTCATGTGCAAGTATGCATAGCCAATTATCTACTCTACATATCAGTTTTAAGCCTGAAAGCACCATTATTTTATTTATTTGCCTCTGCACTCTGCCTAGCTCTCCTCTCTTTCCACTTAACATTGGCACTTTGAGGTCATCTGATAAAAAATAGGCTTGGGTGTGAGGGCAACATTCTTAACTGATTTTGGTCTTTGGGCTGCTTCCCACCATGTGCTGGAGAATAATTAGGAGGAGCTTGAGAAAAACTTCACACCCCAGTCATAACTCTTTCTAAGACTGCTTCTCCAAAGTGCCTTTTTATATTTACTTACATTTCTGGATATAGAAATAGATTTACTTTTAATCCTGGGAAGTTTCAAATTACTGGACTCTCAGTCAACTTAGATTGCTGATTCAGGCCACAGGCAAAATGAGTCTTTGTGTTCTCTGCAATATCTGCTTGCGGACTGGCTAGATCTAGCTCAGAGTCATCTCTCTCCTATAAGAGTTTGCTGCAAGTGGCAAGATGTAGCCAATGCACAGTGACACCCTGATTTTTTCCACTCTTTCCCCTTGAAACTTTAAGATTAGCTAGCATTTGATAAATATTCCGTGGTACCATAAGTGCAATTTTTGCCAAAAGTGTAGCCATGGAAAAATAATGGTCTCTAGCTTTCCAGTCTGCTTCATTTGTGGCATTGCTTCCTTCTACCTGACTACTAATCCAGTGCTTGAGTACCAATGTAGTATCCTTACACTCTTTGTACAAAATTCATATTAATTATAATATAGGTTTGGCTGTTATCTCAGAGACCAAAAGTAATGGTCACTTAATTAAGAGAGAACACTGTTGACCAGTCCAGAGCTTATATGACTGTCATGCCTTTTACTCTGCTATCCATAGGGAGTTGCTCTGGTCTGCATGGTCCAAGATGACTTTGTCACATGCCTATACCTAGTTTCAAGGAAAGCTACAAAAAGTAGGCTTTATTCTGTTTCGCTTGTCTATTGTTACATAACAAGTAACTCCAAAACATAATGTCCTAAAACAAAATGGTTTATTTTCTCATGTTTTCATGAATTGGCTGGGCAGTGTTTTGACTGCATATTGTCTTGAGTTGGTCACTGGTGTAGCAGCTTTCCGCTGACCCTGGGACTAGGCTAGCAAGTCCCAAAAGGCCTCTCACATATCTGGGGCCTTGGTGTTGACTGTCAGTCAGGATGCCTTGGTGGTCTTCCTGAAGCTTTTCTCTCCACAAGGTATTTCGTCTTTCAAGGCCTCTGCATGAGGCCTCTCCAGAAGGATGGCCTGGACTTCTTACAGCCTGACAGCTGAATTCCAAGAAAGTGAAAGAAGAAGCTGCCAGGTCTTTTAAGGTATAGGCCTAGAACTGGCACAACATCACTTCTGCCATATTCTTTTGATTAACCTAAGTCACAATTTCAGCCATGTTCAAAAAGAGAGGAAATAGTTTCCACCCCTTCCTTAATAGGAAGAGTGACACGCACATCCGTGAAAGGGAGAAAATGTTGGGGACTATCTTTGGAGACTATCTACCATATTTTAGATGGCTTTTTTTTTTTATAAACACAGAATTTTAAACTGATAAAAATTATCATATTCTTTGCCAGCTAACCTGAAAAGTGTCTTTAGCTATGCGTTTTTGTAGGAGTTAATTCTTGGCAGAAGATATCACTGAAACCCTTTTAAATTTATTTCTACATTTTCCATATTAAAATGTTTCTTCTAATCCCACTTTCTTTTTGTTATAAAAATATTATTTAATTATTTTTTATATTGGATATAAATTTTTTTATATTTAAAAGTATAAAAATTTTTATAGATTTTATCTCTGTGATATACAAATCTCTACTTTACCCTCAATGTTCCTAGATTTATGAGCTCTTATGATTGGGATAGTGTTAAAATTCATCTAGATACATTAACTACAACAACAGCAAAAGTTATAATTAACATTTATTAAGAACTCATGCTAGTCTATGGTTATCTTACTTAATTCTCACCAAACTCATGGATTTATTACTATTATGATCTTCATTTTATAACTGAAGGGGGGGAGACTCCTAACAGCAAAGCAACTTGCCCAAGATTCCACAGCTAGGAAGTAGCAAAAGTAGGAAATGAAATTAGGCCCACTGAAGCCAGAGCCCATATTTATTCTTAACTCTACATACTTGAAAACTTTCTCTAGTCTAACCCATTTGCTGACAGGTTGTCTGATCTGTTTAACAACACCTTTGTGATAAGAAATTCTCTACTTATTCATGGTAATGAATTCCATTTCTTGATTTCCACAATAGATAGAAACAAATTAACATTAAAAACAATGGTCATACAGGAGACCCCGTTTCGATTCCCAGTCCATGCACTTCCCAAAAAACAAAAAGCAAAACAAACAAGCAAAAATTCAACAAATGGTACTGCAATAATGGGATACTCGCATGGAAAAAGAACGAAATGTGACCCTGTCAAACAGCATACAATAAAAAAAATAAATAAAAAACAGTGCTGTCTCCCTATAATCATTCCCTGGTTTTAGCCACACCACTTGGGATTATAAAGAAAATGTCTCACCTGTGTTTTATATCACAGACCTTCAAATACTTGATGGCAGCTATCACTCTGAAACCTCACACTCTCATCCCACATTTGAGTTATCTTCTTTCCAAAATAAACACAATCTCTCAATGCTATCAGTAGATTGGCACAGATAAGCTTTTCACTTCTTGGAATATGTACCATTTGTCCGTGGTGCTTTGGCAAAGTATGATGCTCTGAACTGAATAAGATTCATCAGGCCATGCAAATCATAGTATTTAAGCACCTCCTTTGTTTTATATGCTTCTTGATAGGTACTGTGGCATATTGGAGGAAGCCAGGCTCTGGAACCAGACAGACCTGAATTCGAATTGGTGTTCCATATTTCCACTACTTACTAGCCCTAGGCCTTGGGCAAATGCTTAAAACCATTATTTTTTTCACTGGTTTAAAAGGAAGCATGCCCCCTAAGAAAAGCCATGTTTTAATATAATCCCATTTCATAAAGGTAGAATAATCCCTATTCAATACTGTATATTTGAAACTGTAATGAGATCATCTCCCTGGTTGATGTGATTTAGTCAAGAGTGGTTGTTAAGCTGGATTAGGTGACGACATGTCTCCACCCATTTGAGTGGGTCTTGATTAGTTTCTGAAGTCCTATATAAGAGGAAACATTTTGGAGAATGAGAGATTCAGAGAGAGCAGAACGATGTAGCCCTGAGATGCAGAGAGTCCACAAGCCAGCAACCTTTGGAGATGAAAAAGGAAAATGCCTCCCGTGGAGCTTCTTGAAACCAGAAGCCAGGAGAGTAAGCTAGCAGATGACGCTGTATTCGCCATGTGCCCTTCCAGCCTAGAGAGAAGCCCTGACTGTGTTCGCCATGTGCCTTCTCACTTGACAGAGAAACCCTGAACTTCATCGTCCTTCTTGAACCAAGGTATCTTTCCCCAGATGCCTTTGATTGGACATTTCTATAGATTTGTTTTAATTGGGACATTTTCTCAGCCTTAGAACTGTAAACTAGCAACTTATTAAATTCCCCTTGTTAAAAGCCATTCCGTTTCTGGTATATTGCATTCCGGCAGCTAGCAAACTAGAACATTTTCCATCAGGAAAGTAGGGAAAACCAATACCAACATTAGAAAGTATAATGAAAATGAAATGAGGTAGATATATGTAAGGGAACTGGCACTGTGCTTACACTCCTGGAGTAGAGGCTGTTTTATTGTTTTAATTTTAGTTAGCTGTCTTTCACATTCTCTTGGTAAAAGGCACATGTAGAGAAGTCAAGAATGTACCCAGGAGTTTGGAGTCTGTTTGTGAAGTAGAATATACTAACAGTTCTTCATGTAAGTCAAAACTCTGGGGTCAGATAAGTCTAATTTCTGGATAGTGTTTGGGAAAATTATCACCATGAATTTGGCTCACTAGGAATCATATTCTTAAACAATAATCAAAAAGAAGGGATGGTTTTCTTCTTTTTGTTGGAACACTGATATACTAGCTTTTTTTTTTATCGCAGCATCCAATTAATTCTAAGACTTCTCACTACTTAAACCTTTTAAGGCTGTTTTATTGTTCAGCAATTAAATTTTGATGGGTTTGTGTTCTTTACAATCTGTTCTCATTCATTGTTTTAATTATTCCTTTTTGTGTTCTAATGTGTTCATTTTTAATGAAAAATGATGGGTTTCTTCTCATTTCATTTTTAAAGTTATCTATCAACCTCAAATATTGTCTAATAAACTGTTATTAAAATAACATTTGCCATTTTCCATATTTGTGGAAAGTACAAGATTTAGCAATAATATTAAGTTTGGTGTTTCAAAGACAGAAACATATTTTTTCAAATGGTTGCAGAAGGCAACAGTTGCTTCATGTCTTTCTTCCACTTGCAATGTCTTTCTAGAGAAAATAAGAGGAGAAGCCAAAAGGAATTAAAAGTATTATCTGTGGCCCTGTAGGTGGCTCATGTTATGATGCTTATCTATCCTTACTTTGCTAGGGAACTTCCATATAAAAAAATCTAAATAGAATCTAAATAAAGAAAATGAGAATTTAAGCACCTGTTAGCTTTGCTTTTCAAGGAGAATAACATAGCACCATTACAAAGGTAAGCATGTAACATTCTGTGTTAATATGATGGTGATTTTGATGAACTCTACTGAACTTGCCATGTTTATTGTTTTAGTAAATTCTACAAATATAATATGAAATTTAATTTGTGAGGATATATGATTTTCAAATATTCCAAATTCTGATACTTCTAGTTATAGAGTGTCAATTTCTCACCCTATGGTTTTGTTAGTTCTTGCCTTCAAACTTATTTCCTCTTTCATTAATTCTTTATTTTGATTACAAGTGGTCAAAACCTTGGCTTAAAAACAAAAATGGATTCAGAAGTCTAGCGTCATCCTGCCCCTCATTTTACAATAGTGTTGTGAATTTTTTTCCTTATCCAACTTTAGTTGGAATTTGCATTATCCTAGCCACTCCTCTTCTTGTCTTTTGTATCTTTGTTGGGGAGCACTGAACTCCTTATCTTCAGATTAAGAAATATATCCCTCAGTGAGGCAGGTCTGTCTCCCCATGATGAGAATACCCAGATTATTTTCAAAGTTCCTGGGTAGACAGAGATCTTTTATTACAAGTTCTTTACAAGGGGAAGAACTGAAGAAGAGCAGAAGAATATGGAATGGAGAAGCTTCTACAAGCTCCGCACTGTAGGGAAAAATGTAAAAATGTAAAAAAAAAAAAAAAAGTAAAACAAACAAAACACCAAGCATGGCAATATATGGGCCTCTGCCAGCAGTGACTTTTCTACTTGTGGCCTTACAGATGATAACACTTCATCATCTTATCATATTCATTACATGCTCATATGGCTTGGGTGTGGTGTTTCTTCCTGGCTAATGGTGGAATTGAGAGAGAGAGGATGAAATACAAAATCATTAACTTGGTTTCCAGGGTACCTGGAGCCTAGTGTTTTCTCTTCCTTTCTGTGACCTGCAAACTTGGATGGTTGAGTCATAAAATTGACCTCAATTTCACCATTTATAAAAATGAAAGACTGGACTGTATCATCTCCAGAGTTATATCATTCTGTTTCTGCCTTGTCATATGATGATTCCCATTATGCCATTATAAATATAATTTCTTCAGATCTAAGGCAGTTTTTCCCTCTGATCCCACATTTTCCTCACCATATTGATTTGCAATGAGTAATGGTGATATCATGTACTTGAAAGAGCTGGCCATTTTTCCTTAATCTCTCAATTCATGTCCTTACCTTACACACCAGGTATCAGAATTCTGATGCTCTCCTGTTTTCCTAGCATAATGGATGTTATGCTGAACTCTCACCTGCTCTGCTTAACTCCTCTTAAAATGACTTGAAAAAAGGTTTTCCAGATTTGAATTTACTAAATTTCAATTTAAACACATTTTAAATTTGCTAAAGACCATCATAGAAGGTCCTGCTGCTGCTGGCTCTGGTAGCCTCACCAGCTGCAAGTGCATTGTAATTGCTTTTCTCCAGACTTTGTGCCTTCCATTGTAGTATATTATAAGAAATTCTAGTTTTGAGCCAGGGTCATAAGTTGCCCTCTTATCATGACAGATACTCAGGGCTGTTATAAGGGGAGGTAAAAAAAAAAAAAAGTTAATCCCTATATCTACAATTAGGTCTAATCCTGATGATCATAATCAAGAATCCAAAAATCATGACCATACATTTCCTCAAAAATAAGACCCCAAACCCACATTTGCAATGTTACCTCAACACCCTTTAGTATAGAGTACATTTTTTCTTTCTGAGCATCTAAAGCATTCTCCCTAGGATTAAAGCCTAAATTCAAGTCGATGGTGTGATTGCCAGTTATTTTATTTTCATGACTGAAATGTAGAACATTATTTCTAAATATCAGGTGTAACTACCAAGTAATTGGTAAGAATTCCCCAACACCCCCTTCCCCAAGAATCTTAAAATCTCTTGTTTTTTGGAAGTTTGAAAGATATCATTTCAATATTTCCATCCAACAGTTTTTATTTAAATGTACATGGGGGGACAAGTAAATGTGACAACACTCGCAGCACCACTAGCAGCCTGATGGAGGAAACATTGCAGAACCAGGTTGATTTACAGAAACATACCTTGTGTTAGTTAGATTCAGTTGTCAACTTGGCCGGGTGGGCATACCTAGTCTTGTTGCTGCGGACATAAGCCAATGGTACGTGAACCTCATTTGTTGCTAATTACATCTGCAGTCGGGTAGGAGGCGTGTCTGCTGCAATGAGTGACGTTTGACTTAATTGGCTGGTGCTTAAATGAGAGAACGCAAT
>PVIY010016958.1:22920-50644 GCA_004026745.1 Myrmecophaga tridactyla
ACTTGCAGCTCAGCCCAGGCCTTTGGAGATGCAGAAAGAAGTCACCCCAGGGAAAGTTGTTGGAACCCAGGGGCCTGGAGAGAAGACCAGCAGAGACCATCCTGTGCCTTCCATGTAAGAAAGAACCTCAGTGGAAAGTTAGCTGCCTTTCCTCTGAAGAACCAACAAAATAAATCCCCTTTTATTAAAAGCCAATCTGTCTCTGGTGTGTTGCATTCTGGCAGCTAGCAAACCAGAACATACCTGCACCATGATGGGTTAGACCCTGAACTGCACAGTGTCCCGTCTCTTCATTTATGGACCAGTGACAAAAGAACAGACATTAGATGGTATGGCTTGTGTTTGTATTGAGGTGGGTGAGGGGGTTCCTGCACATGGTGTACCTTCTGTGTTTTGTGTATTGCATTGATGCAGAGTCTTTTTGAGGTGCAGGGGCAAAAGTCTACCCTGTTTCCTGAGTGACAGTGATCATGAGCTGCCTAGTATATTTTAGGGGTATTTGGCAAAACTTATATTTTTACTAGTTTTTGGAAGAAACTGGCTGTCACTTTATCTTTCCAATGCTAAATTTGAATTGAAAATGAACATTACATCAGCTTGTTTCTTGGTCCTTGGGGAAAAATCCAGCCTGTATGGACAACTTCAACCTGAGTGCCAAGGGAAGAGACAGACGATGTCTGTTAAGAAATGTGGGATTAAGTTTTACACATTTTGTTTGGAATACAGTGTTGCCCCCACCCCAATCCTAGATGTGCACATACACACACACATAATCTCTTTTAAATGTTAAGTTAAAATATACTGAGTATACACAAGACTAAAAGTTTTATAGGCATATGCTTGTACTGTTTGGCAAGATTTAATTTTTCTGTGAAAGTCAGCCAATTAGTAATGAGTACACTGATTGAGAGAGTCTCGTGAGGAAAGCACTGAAGCAATGTCTAAAAAGTGGATTTGCATGGATACTTTATGATATTTCTTTCCACGATTGCACATTTGCTGTGTATTACATATTTGTTTCAGTAACATATGATGAAATTATAACTTAATAGGCCTAGAGATTAAAAAGCAAAACAAAACTGGGCAAGGTCACATTCTTGGTAGCCTAAGGTAACCAAAGCTACCAGTCCAGATATTCTGTGATGTGATTATCATCATTTTGTTTTGCCACAATGTGGGCAATTTTGCAGTTTTGGTTTGGGAACCACCATTACAACAAAAGATGTTAGTATGTTAGGTTTTCAAATAATTTAGCAATTAGTATGTATCTGTTGACTTAACTACTGCGATCAAGAATCCTTCAAACTTAGAGGAAAGCAGAAATGACTAAAAACAAAACCATAAATTAAAGACTCTGGAATGTGTTTGAATTATTTTAAGGTCATGTTTCCTGGGCATGGCGACACTTGCTGGTTTCTCTCCATGGTTATATCAAGAGCCTTGTCTATGCTTATATGATGTTCAATTTACAGTCCTTTTCCTCTGCTGCACCATGAGTCCATCAGGAATGTAGGGGGAATGTTTTCACGAGCCAGGGATCTGTAAAGTGCCCACCAAATGGCTTGCATCATCTTCTATACTCACATACTCTGATTTTGTACTGGGCAAAGATGTAGGCAATAGACAGCCGTTTTTGTCGGGGCTTTCCTTGGAATGAGCTTTGTAGTAGAATCAGTAAGAGGTAAAACAGTGCATGGGACACTTGCCCAAAGTGGTTACAACTTATTTGTGGATGTCATACAAGCTGAATATTCGCTCAAGGTTTGAAAGAAGTTGATAGTGAATTGGGGTGGTTGTCTACCTCCCGTCCCTGAGGTTGTGCCTACCTTTACAGGACTTTTTATGGCCACTGGGTCCAGGTTGGAATATAGCACAAGCTGATTTTGTCTGTTTTTATTAACTTGACCTACATGGCTATAACTTCAGGGGTCAGATTGTCACAAGAGTTAATAATGTGTGCTAGACAATTGGTATATAATGGTACATGATCTTTCCTGTCTTCAAAAAGCACATGGTCTAGTGGAGTATATAGACCAATAGACACACAATTACAATTCTGTTTGCTAATGACTAAGGACAGGATGCTAGGGATTGTTTAATTGGGAAGGATAACCTAGTTGGGAAGACTGGGCAAGATTACCCAGAAGAAATGGTAACTAAACTGAGATCTATATTAATAACTAACAAGCTAAATAGAGGTGAAATGAGGTGGGGAAAAATGGAGTATTCCAATCAGAGGGCTTTGTATTTGTAGAAAACCTAGAGGTGATAAGATTTAAAATCTGTCGTGCTATCCTGGCTAAGTTTCAGTAACACACAATATATCCTCCCTACCCAGTATTCCTTGTTTTGTTCAGAATGAGCTCTTCTTACATACACATTTTTTTTTCTTTTCTTTTCTTTTACCAGGAATTGAACCCGGGTCTCCCACATATGCATACTCATTCTTACTACATACTGTTGCCTTCTGTTGTCGTAGTTGCCAGGCTTTTTCCTGAAGGTAAATGGGTTTCATTAGGAGCAGATGTGGTTCTAATCTGTAGAGTCTGTAAAACATTCTAGGGATTATTTGGATTAAAGACCTCTAAGTATTAAAGAGAAAAATATTATCATTACTTTAATAATACTTTCCCAAGTTGCAAAAGAATAACGGGCTCCAACAATCACATCACTGTAATTGTTCACACATTTCAGGCAGTCATTTAACAGCTCCATAAAGAAACTTCAATGGCTAAACTCCCTTGATTTGATTGCTAAAGAGACTCAAAGATTTTAATTCCAAAACTCAGATCACTAGAGCAAAAGTTACACAGGAAGGCTGAACTTGAGCAAAAGTTACACAGGAAGGCTGAACTTGAACAAAAGTTCAATGGTTTTATAAAATATGCTATTATTGAATCTGATCAAATTGAAGACATCATCAGCTGTAATATGCACCATTATTTTATGTAACATTAAAAATTAAATAAATAAAAACACTGCCATTTAAACTATGATGTGCCATCAGTTATAAGACACCCTCCCCCAATTCCAGAGCTATTGAAATGTAAAAAAAAAAATGTATATTTTAGAACTGGTGAATTATAGTGGCTGTTAAAAACAATGATAAATATTTCAATGATGAGTCTGTTTATTAGTCTGCATGATAAATAAAAACATCTAGAAGGAACAACAGACATGGAGATTCCTTATGCTCCAGATCATAAGTGTTGGATGGAACATGACAGAAAATGGAAAAGTTGATATCAAAATGGACATACCAGTCACTTGAACACATGAAAGGAACATTAATTGAGGGATATTTGCACACACTAAATCTCTGAAGAAGAACATGGGCAGGGAAATGACAGAGGTATTGTCAGCTTTCTCTTAGTTTCACCAAAAAGGAATGCACAGTTTCATTCAGTAAAAGGAAATTCTCCTTGAGCTTCAGCATTCTTGAAAGATTTCTGCACCTCACAGCTGTAAAATATGAGCATAAAACTAATAGTTAGGGAAGAGTGACTGTAGGAAGACAAATAATTAGTGAGAATTTTGGGGGAAATGATGAAAAATAACCAAAGATGGAAAGTGTGAATAAGTTTTTTATTTTTCTGTTTGTTGATCTCTAAAGGAATAGAAGAAGATGAGTGAAGGAGCAAGTGTACAAGCCTAAGATACATTCCCTGCCTTTAAAGCGTCTACTAAATGTCATTTTAATACTAATGCAAGAATCAACCTGGTAAAGGACTTCTAGAAGATTGTAGTCTCAAATGACATAAAACAAGGCTATGATTTATTCCCAAACCATTGTTATCTTGCACTTTTTCTTAATAATCTGATACTACATTTAGATAATGCAGACACCTGCCCTCCTCCTATTACAACAAAAAGATAGATTTCCTTTTTGATATATGATAGTATAACTTGTTCATTAAAAGTCAGGTGTGCTTTATGAATAACTGAGACAAAAGATAAATGCTCATAGTATGGAAAGAGCTCCTACTGACAACCCAATACCAAAATGTGCTTTGACAATAAACATGCAGTTCAAGGATGAAGAAATATGAATTTCTAATAGATATATAAAAATGCATTTTTTATGACTAGTGAACATTAAAGTTGATTGTATACCTAGATACAATAAGATTTTCATTTTTGCTTATAAGCTTAGTAAAAAGTTAAAATGATTGATAATATCCAGCCTTAGTCGGGGTGGGGAAGGGCACTGTTAGCAAGAGTAGATATTGGTATGGGACAATTCAATATTTAATATTGGAATTTGAAGTTGTACAGTGAATAAGCAAATCTGCTTTTAGGAATCTAACTGCAAATACACTCACACAGGCTCACTTTGACATATATATGAGAACAATCACCATAGTTATATTTATAAAAGTTAGAGATTTTTGATACATGTTGATTTAGAGGAAATTTTTTTCGAGGTATACCATTAAAAAGCACAAATCATCAGTGTACAGCTTGTTAATATCACAAGTGAATATATAGAATAGTATCAAGACGTCCTTCTGTCACTCCTCTCTTCTCTGCAGAAGTAGTCACTATCCTGACTTTTAGCAGCATACATTAGCTTAATTAGTTTAGTTTTGCCTGTGTGTGAACATGTAAACTGACTCGTATGGTTGACATCTTTTACTCAACATGATGCTTGTGAGAGTCATCCATGCAGGTGGGTAAGGCAGTCACTTTGTTCATTTTCATTGTTCTATAGTATTCCAACAAATCACTATCTCACAGTTTATTTATCCGGGTTTTTGTTGATTAAAATCGGGGTTGGGGTGGGCCACAGAAACTCAGCAGACAGAGTTCTCGTCCGCCATGCCGGAGACCAGGGTTCAATTCCTGGTGCCTGCCCATGCAAAAGAAAGAAAAAAATTGGGGTTATGTGGTGGCCATGAGAAAGCACTTCACAGACTTCTGTTTGCAGGGAACAAAGTTGACGAAGGGCCTTAGTTGCTGTGCTCAGAAATTCATCACTGCGTTAGTGCCAAGACCATGCTTTCTTGGGCTGTACCCAGCCAATGACTAAACATAACAAGGATACTAAAAGAGGCCTATTCCTGAGAGACAAGAGAATCTTCTGATGTCCAGCTTTGGCTTGTGAATTCCACAATGGCCTTGCTGAACTTTTCTTGGAACCCACAGCAGTCTAGGACACTTCCACCCAAACATGCTTCTCTCTTTCACTTAGGGTCACAATTGCAAAATGATTTGATGACTCTCATAACTCCCTCTCCAGTTCTCTCACAGCCCTTACTAAAAATTCTTCCATGTTTAGTTCCATTTTGGTGTCTCCTTCTGGTAGAACCCAGATTAAAAATGATATCAGGAGGAGTCCAAAAACAAAACAAAACAAAACAAAAAACAGGTGATAAACAGAGGATTTGGGCTTGGCTTATCCACTATTGCCTACTAGACAAGATTCTGTCCTGAATAGAAAGTGGGGCTTGGATAGTTCCTGGTACCTGGTGTTGGCTAAATATTTCATCAGAAGTGATCTGGGAAAGTTTCTGGTTGAGGGAGAATACTGTTGAAGGTACAATGATACAGGCATTTGAAAAATGGGAGGGAGTGTAGTCTACAAAGAAAGCATAACTGGCTGATTCCTGCTGAGTTGTTTTGAGACCCTGTAGAATAATAGTGAAACTGTAGACTGTTAAATAGTTAATGGCTAAGTGTGCAGGCCAAAGAGTCTTTGTGATAGCTTACAAAAAGGCCTTTATGTCCTTTATCACTTATAATTAAAGGGAGGGCACAGTTGAGGGCAGAGTCTAATTTTGAGAATTGCAGAGATATTGATTGCTGAGCCATTGCAGGTCTGTTATACAAAGGTCAAGCCCTGGGTGATAAAACCTGGGACCCTGAAAGCTAGGACAGTGATATATAGATGGATTCCCTAGAGGTTGTTACTCCAGAACCCTCCTTAGACCCTCTGGGCATGCAAAAGACCCACCAGAAGATTATGTTTCACAAGAGGGCCTAGAGGACACACCATTCAACCAGTGCCATCAGGAGTGCCCTGGCGAGAGGGGTACCAACATCACTGAGAATGTTGGTGGTAGCCTCTTCTGCAGGCTGGAGATGACAAGAGAGGCAACCACAGAGCTGGGCTTGTTAACATCCATGGAGATGATGTGAGCTACCATGTAAGAGAGATCAAGTGGCAGTTCCTAACCACTCCAGAAACGAGGAGGCTCTAAGTACTATAATACTGGTGTGATCAAAGGGGCTTGATCCATAGGGGTTTGTGCAGAGGTTAATGAAGCATGGAGCCTTTAGGAGCGAAGGATGTTTCTTATCATTTTTAATTTTTTTTAAAAAAGGACCAAAAGGAAATTACAGAGGAGCAGGAAGCTTATAGTAAAAAGTTGAGATCCCTTGCTAAGTTTTTGAAATTTGAGCCAATTTTCATTTAAACTTTCACTGACTGATGAGATGGCAGGATACCTAGGAGTAAAGACCCTGCAATACTGTGACAAGTACATATTATGACAGTTCCTTCAGTCCTTCTCCAAAGGGACCCTCAGCCCATTTACTCAAGCGACCATACACTGGGAAAAAGACATTTCAGGTTCTACCAGGGCACAGTGTTGCAGTTGACATTGATGCCTGGAGAACCAAAGCACCATCTTGATCCTTGTGTTAGAGTTAGAGTCTAAGGGAGCCAGTTGGTAAATGGAATCCTGGCTAACATCTGACTCAGAGTATATCCACAGAGTCTGTAGTCATTTTCTCAGTCCCTAACTGCATAACTGGAATTGAGATATACTTGGCAGTTGAGTTTACTCCCACAATTGGATCCCTAGTCTTTAGGATAAGAACTGATAATCAGAGTGGGAAACCTCTGAAACTCCCTTCCCACCCCAGGAAAAATGGTAAATATAAAACAATATTGCACCCCAGAGGCATGGGTGGGGGGGAATTCAAGATGCTTCCATTCTATCTTTTCACCTTTTTTCCTTCACTTGGGGCCAGAATTGCAATTTACAACTCTCCCTGTCTTCTTCAGCACTCTCTTCATATCCTGTCACATTTGAATTTCTCCTGGATTAATTCTCTGGGTTAGTCTTGTCTTAGTATCTGCTTCTCAATGTATCCAACTAATATAAGTTATTTTCATTTGGGGGGCAATTACAAATGTTGCAATAAACATTTTTATATATCTTGTTGCATATATGTATGTTTTTCATATATATATATATATAATATATTGCTGGGTGTAGAGAAGATACTATTTAACTTCCATAAAGACTGCCAAAGAAATTGTCAAAGTGATTATACCAAATTACATTACCGTCAGCAGTAAATAGGACTGCATGGTTTATACCACATTGTTTTCACCTCTTATTTTAATTATTTTTAAGTTTAGCCATTCTTCTTGTTGTGTGATGTATTTCATTGTGACTTAAATTTTCATTTTCTTGATAACCATTTCAATATCCTCTTTTGTGAAGTGCTTTTCATCTCTTTTACCCCCCTTTTCTGTTGGGTTGTCTCTCATTTCTTATTGTTTCATTGTTTTTACATATTCTGGATAGGAACACTTTGATTTTATGTTTGAAAATATATTCTCACTCTGTGGCTTGCATTTGATTCTATGATACATACTAATGAACAGATGATTTTAATATAAGTGAAGATCAAATTACTCAGGACTTTCCTTCACATTTAGTGCTTTTTCTTACTTGTTTCCCTGCATTAGCATCATGAAGATTCTCCTATGTTAATTTCTAGAAGGTTTATTGTATTATCTATCATTTTTAGAGCTGCAACTCACCTGGAGTTGATCTTTGTGGATTGTGTGAGGTAGGGATTAAGATTCAAGTTTTTTCTTTTTTTTTTCTTAGGAAAATGACCTAGAGCCATGTCTTGTGAAGGATAATACTTGGTAATATGCTTCTATCCTAAATTAAGGGTCTGTATTTCTGTTGGTATAGTTCTACTTTCCTTGACATATATGTGTGTTTTTATACCAGTATTACATTGTCTTAATTACTAGAGCTTTATAATGTCTTGATATCTGGTTGTATAATTCTAATTTTATTCTGTTTCTTCAAAATTGTCTTGGTTATTCTTGGACCTTTTGGGTTTTCATTTAAATTTTAGAATCAGCTTATAAAGTACTATACACAAAAAAGCTCCTGGGATAGATCAATTGTGGGTGGATTGAAATATTTATAATATTGATCATTGTAATCCATAAATATGATATAATTCTCCATTTATTTTAGATTTTCTTTGATTCCTCCCAGTCATATTTTGGAGTTTTCCATGTGGAAGTTTTTCATGTCTGGTGATATGATGTCTTTCCTATCAGAATCCTTTAATTTTTGAATTGTCTTTTGCTGAAATATAGCATAATTACTCTTATATATGGATATGGTGTCTAACAAACTTGCTAAATTTACTTAATTCTAATAGTCTAATTATTTAGGGGGTGAATTTTCTAATAATCATGTTGTCTGAGAATAATGGCAGTCTTATTTTTTCTGCCTTATTTCGCTAGTAGGAAACCTTATACAATGTTGAATAAAAGCGGTGATCACAAGCAACTTTTTCTTTTATTCAATCTCAGGAGAAAAGATTTTATTATTTCACCATTATAAATAATGTTTGCAGCAGGAATTTTGTGGATACTCTCTATCATATTAAGAAAATTTCTCAATTCCTAGTTTTATGAGTCTTCATAATCAACAAGTGTTGTCACTTAAGAAATGTCTTTTTTTAATCTATTGATATTATCTTATGGTTTTTGTCCTTCCTTTTATTAATATGATAACTTACACCAATTTTTAACCATTAGACCAACTTAGCATTTCTGGGGAAAAAAAAGTTCTTTCTTTGTTGTGATATATTAATACACTTTATAGGTCATTAAATAGGGTTTCCTAATTTAATTTTTTGTTTTGAACCTTTGCATCTATATTCATGAGAAATATTGACCTCTAATTTCCCTTTCATATAATAAACTCAAGTTTCGGTCAGGGTTATTCTCACTTCATTGAATATATTGCAAAGTGATTCCTTTCCTCTGTTTATATTTTCTTGAGTTTGCATAAGAATGGTACTATTTCTCTCTTAAACAGTGCAGACTTTGTGTTTTACTTGTGGGAAGGTTTATAATCTCATATTTAATTTCAAATAAAGTGTTTAATTGTTCTCATTTTAACACCCGTAATATCTGCCTACAATGCCTACTTTTTCCCTCTGATTTTGGTTATTTGTGTATATTTCCTTTTTATAATGATCAATCCTGTCAGAGATTGATGAATTTTATTAATCTGTTTAAAAGTAAACATTTGGATTTGTTAAATTTGTGTTATATTTGTTTTACATCTAATTAATTTCTGCTATTTCTTTATTATTTCCTCCCATCTCTGTTCTTTGGATTTTGTTTGCTGTTTGCTTATCTTTGGGTTTTGTTTGCTGTTTGTTAAGAGACATTTAGTTAATTCGATGTTTATCTTTTTTCTTTTTATTATATACAGTTAAGGCTATAAATTTCTTTCTAAGTATAGCTTTTCCTGCATCTAAAAGGTTTCTGTATATTTTCATTTTCATTCAGTTTAAAATATTTTCTGATTTTCATTGTGTGTTTTTTAATCTATGTGTTATTCAAATCTATTGAGTTAAAGTATCCTGAAATTTAGCAAGTTTCTCTTTCCATGAGAAATTTATAATATTTAATACATTTTATTTTGATCATAATTTTCTTATTTATAATTCAATTAATTTTCATTTTGGTAGTGCACACAATCAGGAAATAATGTTGGTTCAAGTATATGTATATTATTTTCCATCAAATTAATGAAGGGAACAATATCAGCTGAGGTAGGTTCTCCAAACAGTTACGCAAAATCCTCAAGAAAGAGTGTACTTTACATAGAATCATACATTATCCTGATTTATGTAATACCGATGTTGATATAATAGCAGAATATAACTCTTGCCTTCCAGCATTATATAGACTATTAAAGGAAAAATAATGTAATTATAGGAAAAGTAGAGCCCTATAAATCAAGGTTTTTTTCTTTTCTTTTTTTTTCTATTGCACTCACTCAGGAGTTACTTGGGTGCTATGTTTTCAGTGTATCACATTCTGAGTTCATTTTAGCCAAAAAAATGTAGCTAGAATTACACAGTTTGAAGGAATAAAGAAATGTCAAGGAGGTTCATATTTATTTTATTAAGGGTCAGTAATGGTAGATGTTATACTAAAAATACATTTAAAATGTTTTACCTTCATTTATTTAATAATAAGGTAACAAACTACTCAGGGTGGTAAGGACACACCAATTTATGAGACACATTCGGTCCTCAAGGAACTTACTTTTTATTGTTGGATGCATATTATGAACACAGAAGCAAATAAGTAATAAATGCTAGATCAAAGGAAGTTCTATGAATAAAAGCGAAGCTCTGGGTAGAGGATTACAATAAAAGGTAGTGTATAGCAGGGCTGCCATTCTAGATAGGTGAGTAGTAAGGGAAGCCTCTCTGAGTAGGTGATATTTGAATAGAGACTGAATAAGGTGAAGGAATGTGCCCTGTGGTTCTCAGGGAGAGGAAGGCATCGGCAGAGGGAATATCAATGGTGAAGATCTAAAGGTAGGAAAAGTAAACCTTCCCTATTTGAGGAACAGCAGAAAGCCACTTAGGCTAGACATAAGTAGGCAAAGGTGGGAGAAGAAGAAGGGCAGAGGTTGGCCCACAGGTCAGAAAGAATATATTTTCTTTGTTTCAAGAAATTCAGGATAAGATTTGGCCTATTTATAGTTTCGACCCTAAATATAACTTTGTTGACTTATTTAATATATTCCCGGTAGTCCCTTCAAATCCTGGGAATATAAAAACATTTAGCCAAGGCTTAGAAAACTGGTATTTCTAACTCTTACTTGTGAATAAAATGGATATTGTTGGTTTAGAACATCCATTGTGTTTAGGATGAAGTCTCTAGTATTTCTCTTAGGACAATGTGGATATTCAGCACTATGGGCCATGGCCTTGCTCTTGAGACCCCAGAGTTAACTTCCTAAAAATAATTAATGAGTAGCTAGTCATATCTAGGGTAAAAATTTAACAATGGGGGTTTTTGCTATAATTTTAAATAATTGAGAGTATCTTCCAATTCTCTCTCCTGAAATCGTGTGAATAACTTACATGGACTGGGAGGAAAAAAACAAACAACAATCTCCAAAGTTCACATCTAGATTCATAAAACACATTGGCTGATTAAAATTTCTTCATCTGAGAAACATTCCTAGTTTTGGAAACACAGTCCCTGAGTCCCTTGACTCCCAAAACACTCTTTTCTTGGTCTCTTTCTTTTTCCATTGCACTCTTGCATTTATTTAAAAGACACCCAGCAGTACACACTCCTCTACTCACCGGAGAAATTTTGTTTTTTTCTGAATACATATTTTATGCATATTTTTAATCTCTAAATGGTGGTAGAACTTTGTAAAAAAAAGTACTATTGTAATATTACATTCTGTCTGGTCATGTTGAAACAACTATAAAAATCCATCTGCAACATTATTAAGAATGTTCTCTGCACAGGAAGATGGGAAATATCTTTCAAAGCCTTATAGCAACTTCAGAGAACAAAAAGTATATAGCAGCTCTATTAGAGGAGGAAACTTCAGCTCCCAGAAACATGTACATTTCACAGAGAAGGCCATGGATGTAATGGAATTTTGAGTATAGAGAGTAAGGTTGGGAAACATTTTTCTCAAGAAAACAACTGCCTAAGTGGCATGACTTAATGATATGACTGCATTTGTTATCAATCTGAGTGTATCTACATGACATCAGGATATCTGGATATAAAGCAAATAATTCCATTACATTTCTCGATATTTGGGGTTGGGAACCACCTTGCTCTCTGCTCACCAACTCTCATTCCTCATGGAGGGGTCTTTCATAGTCTATGTTCAGGCCTGACCCTCCTCTGAGGCTGTATAGGACCCTCGGGGGCTATTCCTGAGCCAATGTAGGAGCTGCTTCTTCACAAAGGGAAGTACCAATGCTTCCTGCTACCTTTACGTACCTCATTCCTCTATTCTGACTTCTTGTTAACTTCACTTTTGACCTCTTATCCTGATCACTCATAGCTCAAGCCCTTGCAGAGGCCATGTTTTTTTTCCAAAATAAAAATTGATACTTAATTATAATTTTTTAAATTGCGGAACTCCACGTTGAATATCACTACATGCACATACATACGAAAAAAATTGTGTTCTTCTGGCCTGGGTTCATGATCTTGCACCCTCACTGCTCTGATTTTGAACACATCTTCTTAAATCTGGTCAGTATTCTTTTGTTGACTGTCCTGAACAATGGACTCACCAGGCGTTCTTCTTTTTGGTCCAGTCTTACTTATTCTCTGGCTCCTCCTATTCAGTTTTGCCCTATTTTTCCCAATCCTAGTGAAACAGATTCACATCTACACAGGGCCGACCAGCTGGATATTTGAGTATCTTTAGTTTCATATAAGAAATAAATGATTAAGTGAAACTTGGCTTTTAATCCTTTTTTTTTTTTTCAAGTTTGCTGGTTCTTTGGCCTTCAACATCCTTCCTTGGTCATCCTTGTCCTTCCCTTGTCCCTCATATTCCATTGCTCTTCTTTCCACCAACTCTCCTCTTTAGCCAAGATGGGTCTGCTTATCACTCCCAGTGCATGTGGGGTCCCCACTGCTTCTGAACCCTGGTTCTCAATATCTCTGGTGCATTTCTCTCATCTTCTCTCCTTAATAATGTTCCTAATATTCTTTCAAAACACCATGTTTCCCCCATTCCACCCTTCTATGCAAGTGCCCTTTAAAGTCTCAGTTCTTCATGATCTGTGTCTCTAATCCCAAGCGATACTTATTCTTCGAATTAATAGTTCTCCAAATAAGTTCTGCCTGCCCAGTCACAGCTATGGATCAGAAACTATTTTGGTAGAATAAACTGTTCTCACCTTATTTTGGACTCATGTTGTTTATCTGTTATGCACTTATAACAGAATTGATATGCAATAAGATTTAAGGCAGATAAGCATAGTAAAATTTTTGTTCTCTATATGTAGAGATAGTTATCACAAAAATGGTGAATGTTTTCCAAACCCACCAACTCCAAAATAACTCCACTTTAAGCTCATGGAAAAGAGGAGTTATTGACTGTAAGTAGAGTAGCTTCCTACAGTGGGCAGACACCAGTAGTTTTCTGGAAGAGGGCTAAAACCATGCTGAAAATTTTGCTGAGACTTGCATGCATTCAGCTTAACTCTGACCTAAGAGGATATTGGTCATTAGTAGAAGAAAATCTTTTGAACTCAGAGGAAACAGTTTGAAAGAAGGCCGAGTGACCTAGTTTAAGATTTCTTTTCTTTCTGTATAATAAATGAACACAATTGAAAAGTGTTGAGGTTATAAAATGTAAAAAATTCATTTAATGAAGGGGAATACCTGTTTTTTTGAAGCCTGCCTTTAAAAAAATTACAACAGTGTCTGTTTCTTTTGTTGTTATTAATAGGCCATTGATTATTTGTCACATTTTGGGCAAATGTAAAAATGCCATGGAATGTTTCTTTAGTTTTGTATGGTTTGTATGCCTAATATGATGGTGACATCCCTCTGTTGGCATCAGTTCTGCAATTCAGATGATCTTTTTACTGGTTTCTATCCAACTTGTGAAATCAACTATAAGCTGCTCTTCACAGTTTGCCAGTAATGTGAAATTCTTGACATAGGAACATATTTCTCTAAACCTCTTTAAACTCTGGATGCACTCAACTGACAGCTTCCGAGTTGTGATAAGTATCTACCTTTTATTTCTAATTTGGAACTTTTCTTGAACTATAACATTACATTTTTTTTGGAGAAAATATTTTAGAGTATACTTAGATGGCAGGTTCATGAATTCCCCGAAGTTTTCACAGGAAATGGAGAATGCAGAGGTCGTGTAAATAGCATGATAATGATATCTTCACTGATTGGAAAAACGTAATTTAAAACATATTTTAGTTTGAATAGATTTCAGACAGACTGGACAGATAAAAGGATACACACACACCGACACTCGTACTCACACACACACACACACACACATATTATCTTGGAGAATGTGATTCAAAATAAAACTCTGTATTTTTGGATATTTGACACTTTCTAAATCAGTATTTGGTTCACATCCTAAATACTAGAAGAAAAAACAGCGTGTGTTGTGGGTTTTGTTTGTATGCTGTTCCTTTTGTTATAGTTATCTCTGACATCTATTTATAAAAAATGTTTGAGGAGGAGAATACAGTGGCAATGGGGTGTTTACTTTCCATCATTACATTATTATAATGTGTATGTTTAACTATAATTATGCATGCATGTATTAATTTATTACATACATGCATATAATTGAAATAATTTTCAAAATACAGACTGAGCTATCACCCTCAATTACATTTCTTATGAAATCACAGGGAAATTTAAATTGAATTCTGACCATGATATTTAAAAATTCATTGCTATCATTTACTGAAATTATTGGATTTGATATTTGTTTTTGTTAGCATTTATTTAACATTTACAAGTACCATATTCTGTTAGGCCTCAGGGATATTAAAATAGATGAGACATGGATCCGGCCCCCAAGAAGCTTACAGTTTAATAATAAAAAGAGGCATAATATATTTAAGCAAAATAAAGATCCATAACTGTTTTGACAGAAAGTTGAATAAAACATTATTAGACTACTTCGGTAGTTCATGAAATAAATGAAAACATGAGAACAAGACCCAGTGGGTGCCAAGTTCCAGATACCAAGTTGAATAAATGGCAGTTCCTCTCAGAAATGGTCTGATTGCTTTTAGCAAGTGGGAGGCAGTCTCCGGATACCTGGTAGAGGCACGTGCTTGCATGAGCATTCCCCCTCAAATAAAAGGTTTGGTGTAACACTCAGGTGTGTTATTGCCACTTGAATATAATTAATAAAAGATTTATTCTCCATCTCTGGGTTCTAACAGTTTAGAATAAATATCTGAATGTCACTAATTATATAATTTACATCATTTCGAAGCTTCGCCTTTTCTAGCCACGTCATTTCCCCTTGTATAGTATTGATGTCCAGGATTCTGACCCACTGACTATGGGATCATAAAGGATTATTTTAAAGTTAATTTCATTAAGATCATCTTGGGTGGTAGCTACACTTTTGTCAAGATTGTACTCAGATATTTTCCACCAGGGGTCAGAATATACATGTAAGGCTAGTGATGTTCTTTGTAATATATGACCTACGAGTAGTCAAACAATCATATTCTCATATAAACAACCATGTTATAAGATGGTTACTAAAATTAAACATATCTATTTTTTCTGCTCATATGTGCATTTAGGAGCTCTGAAAAACCATATCTGGTTATTTTTCTTCAATCTTTGATCTTTGGGGAAACATTGTCTATAATCAGGACACAAATCTACCTCTAGGTGAGATGTCAGCCATGTTTAAAAAAAAAAAAGAAAAGTTTTACCCTGTCACATCTCATCATTCAATGCCCATTGCTGTGAATTCCTTTTCTGATGGGACTTTTATTCCAAAGTCCTCTCCATCTACTCTGGAAGCACTGACATCGTGGGCTTCTCCCCTAGGAGTTCCACATAATCCTCATTCCTCAAACTCTCCTATGCTGCTAGTTCTCCTAGATGTCTTGCTGTGATGTTTTTTAATTCTATAGCAATTTTCTCTTAGGACAAAGGCAATCTAAATTTTTTTTGTTTGTTTTTTATAGGTAAACTGCATTTGAATGCATAAAAGCTAACCAAGGCAGAAGAGATTTGTATGGACATTTGAATTATAAGTTGGACTGTAATGAAAACTATGCATTAGCTTGGAATCCTTTTTGTTTCACATTGTAAATTTTGGCTGTGGCAAAAAATGAGACATGGTACAAGGAGCTGAGTAAGATACCACTGGAGAGAAAGGAGAGCATGCTCAACTGTAAGAGATTAACTAATAGTAGGGAAGCCTACAGAATTTCAAAAAATAGCAGTGAGGCTTTGGGCCACATGGCAGAATAAGGAAATGTGTATATAATAAAAACCATCCAAAAATATTGGATAAAATATAAAGATTAAAGCCGTTGATTATACACCTTGGATGGATTTATGGTATGTGAATATATCTCATTGAAACTGCCAAAGAAAAGAGATTTATTTGAAAGTATTGCTAAAATTAAAAGACAGAAACCCTTAGGGGCATAAGAAAAAGGAAGAAAGGAAGCAAAATGGGAGAGGTCAGAACCAGCTAATACCAAGACAATGTATAGGTTTTAGTGAGAAAAAGTATAAGCCCTAGTAAATGAAAGTGAGACTTTAATAATTATCAGAGACTGGAGAAATGGTTGTAGATGCCTAGAAATCGGGGAAGCTTAACGTGACAGTCTTGCATAAAACAGAAAATCTCAAGAACTTCCAACCTTCATAGGCTAAAAAAAAAAAAAAGTTGAAATAATTAACTAGAGAAAATGTAAACTTTCCGTTTATCTGAGACTTGTTTGGAAAAAAATAAATGCTCTGAGAAATTAAACTCTTGATCTGTAGCATTTGCTGGTGTAGGGTCTAAAACTATACCACAGATAGGGTTGGCACAGATAACATAATCTGCCAAATTAACATTAAAACCTAGTCCAAAATCACTAGAACCCTTGGAGCCCCCAGCAAAAGCAAGCCCTAATCATCACTACATACCCCAAAGCATCATGGATTCCATCAGGATTTTATTAAAGCAAACTGAAAATGAGCCCACATTAATAGATTACAAACCTCGCAAAAAAAATCATCTTGAAGAAGAGTCAACAGATGTAATCAACAGTGGGATTAGTGCTACAAAACTTAAAATACGAGAAGAATCTGAAATAGAAAATAAATGTATTTTAAATAATCAAAGAAATTAAAAAAAAGAAAAGCCATAATACATGTAGTTAAAGTACATTGTTGTTTTAATCTACAATATCGGTCTGTATTGAGGGTTTACAAATAAAAAATATAGCCAAAGCTGTCTTTCATACAGAAGCTAAGAGTGAAAGATGAGAAACAGAACTGTCTGGATATGTGATAAGTCTTTTGGGTTTGGAGTTATGTCACAAGTGTCTATCCAGAAACTATAATGAAAATCTTACTGCACCAGGAAAGCAAAGCAATCTGGTCAGGAAATGAAAGAAAACTCAAAAAAGTTCAAATAAGCAAAAGTGAAGTGAGAAAGAGAACTATTGGTTAATCTCTGTGTCTAACAGAGTTGTTTTGGAAATACAAGAAGTAGAAAATGTTTTTCTTCCTGGAAAGTTCAATAGTTTAAGCTTAAAACTTCATTATAAGGAAACATAACAATGATGGAAGTGAAATTTTGCTACTATGGAACATATTTTCATGATAAATTATAAATTAGCATTGATCCATGAAATAAGACTTCATAATCTTTTCCCGTTTGTTGTTTTACAAGGTTATTTAGTTATAAAGTAGCACATAGTATTTGATTTGGAGAAACAAACGAAGATCTTCGCATTTGAGGAATGATGTTTATGGAAGTACATTTCTCCATGGCATACTATTGGGGTAATAGTTCTTTGGAAAACATCTTGGTGTTTTTTTTTTGTGCTGGAAAAAGTGTTACAATCAACATGTAAAACTAGAAGCATCAATGAAAAAAGCATGAGCCTGTTCTTTTTCCGTGGGACATTATGAAGATTAAGGAAGTTAGACTTGAGATTTCTTTCAATCTGGTGAAGAAAAAGCATTGTCTGTCTGATTGATTTTCCATTGCTCACCGGTTCAAATGCGATAAAATGTAACCATTTAGCTTGGGCAACAGTGCCATCACGAGCCCTGCTCCTTAATCAAACCCCTTCATGACTCCTTTTTCATTTGTTCATATTTTTCCCTCTACCAAATTCCTTCAACCATCTTCTTATCCATATCTCCGCTCAATCCTCTGACCTCTTTTTAACAAATTCTTACTCAGCAAATTCCTACTCATCTTTCAAGGTCCAATTTAAATTCCCTCTCTCTCATTCACAGGCAAACACACACACACAACACACACACATACACACCTCCCCTAAGAATTAATTATTTCTACAACTTTCTATCTGCCTTTCCATGGCACTTTAAATCTCACTTTATTATAATGTATCAGCTTCTCTTGGAGTTATTTATTTATGCGTCTGTCCCCTCCAGTGTGAGCGAACTGCCTCAATTTAGCTTTCAACAAATACAAGAGTTGGCTATTTAAGACACATCTGATCATGCTAAATTGAAGAAAAAAGAAACTTGGCAAAAGGAGAACATTAAGGAAACAATTTCTATAGTCTCCTAGACTATAGAAATAGAAAATAGATAAAATTTTCTATTTTATCACCCCGAGCTCTTAGACATGTTTTCTTTAATGGGATGAGAAAAATATGCCCTAGAATAAATGGATCTGAGAAGCACAATCTATTGGTGATACCATTAGAAGCCATTTAACTTAGTTTTGGATTTTCTATGTATAATCTAGATGTTGACAGCTAGATATTTATGATGATGGGCTTCTATTGGTGAAAGCAAACTTTCTTGAATTCAAATCCTGACTCCACTAATGAGCTTTGTGATACTTGACAAGTTACTTAACCTTTCTATGCCTTAGGTTCCTCATGTAAAATTGGGAAAATAATAATAACTACTTCATAAGTTGTTATGAGGATTAAATGAGTTAATGTATATAAATTGTTAAGGACAGTATTGGCACACAGAAAACATTTTATAAGCAGTTATAATTATGGCAAAGTTTTAGAAGATCCTCTACATTTTTTTTTACAAGTTCAGTGAAAGATGGCTCTATAGATTTAAATCAAGGTAAAATGGAATGTAAGATTCATAAGAGTAGTTTTTACAAGTTAGAGTACATCAGCTTAAAATATGCAACAAATCCCCAAATGCTAATAAAAGTTAAAAACATACAAATATATTAATGGGTTTTGTTATTCTCTGAATAATTTATTTGGGCATATCTTTCTCTTTACTTACCTGATTAAGGTAAACATGTAGAATCAGGAGAAAATACAGTTAGAAAAGCTTGCCATTCTTGCCTAAGCAATTTGAAATTAAGCAAGCCCTGTCCAGAGACTAGACTTTAGCCCCTAAACTGTTAACTTGATTAGAACTGAAACCTTACTATTGTATTTTAATCCTAATAACTTTTCATCTGATACTTGAATTCATGGATAACTACGTTTCAGGGCCTTACTTCCAATTTGGAAGACAATATACCAGGAGAAAAAAAAACCTCATATGAACTGAGCCAAATGGATTTCATTCAGTTCTATGTCCTTTTGAATCTATGATTTATCTTCACAGTAACTTGGGAAGTAGAAAAGTCCTACAAATTCATCACACACATACATACACACAAAAGTTTTCTTACCATACGTATTCTTTTACAGTTAACACTTGATATGATCCCAAGTCTATGCTTGTATACATTTATTTCAAATTATCATACACATGACCTTTTTTATTGTTTAAAAGCTTCATTTTTTTTCTCACTGTCAAATTCTATTTCTGTAATTCTTAACCGCAGAAATCGATAGAAGGTAATGGTTTCTAATAAAAATTGTATGGCTTTTTCATTTCCTGGAAAGTGAATGTTCATAGGTGCTCTCTCCCATGCGGAGAGGTAGAAATAGCTGTCACTACCTAAAGGCAGAAACTCAGAAGTTGGCGTTTTGCCTGTGACTTGGCAGGCCTGTTAAATAACCTTTGAGAAAAAACAGATTTCAACTATATCAAACACAGTGAAAGAGCAAATTCAGAAAATGGTATTCTCCCTTTGGTAAAAGCCCATGAATACTAGCTGTGTCCATAAAAGGATTGAAAGTAATGAAAGGCTGGAATATTCATTAGTCACGTAGGCATTTTCGATCTTTCCTGTTGAAAACCACCAGAGACAAAGAATAAGGACAGACACCATGTACGTACATAGGATCTCTCAAGTTGCCTCATAGACAAATGTTATAATCTGTGGATTTTTGTCAAATATTTTTTACTATTACTTTTATGTTAAGTAAGATGTCATACGTTATAACAACTATATAATGACACGCTGCAGTCCAAGCCCGGTTGATTCTTCTCTCTTGAAGCTTAAGATGCATTAGAACATACCTTCTTAAGTAGAAAATCAGCAATCCAGAGTCTACCCAGAGAAGGTTTTCTGGGTTTTTCTCGTCTGCATTCTTTGACTACTCCCACTTCCAGAGCTAAAGGCAAGAATTTTTTCCTGAAGGATGGCTATGTAGCTTCTGCACTGAGGTATGTGGTTTTCCAAAGGCCAGATACACAATGTTCCTCTGTGGAGAGTATAATTAGTTTATCATTGTTTTGGAATAGAAAGAGAGAATCAAGTTTCTTGGGTTTCTTGCAGTGTTACAAAGTTAGTGGATATTAATTGTGAAACATGAGAGGATACTTTTTTAAAGACTTCACGTATCAGTTAGATGTCATTTTCAATGGATTTCCTTTTTTTCATAGCTATAATGATTGTTCAAAAATTCTAAGATCATTAACACATCTGGAAAAGAGAAATAAAAAGTAAGAATTACCAAATTTTCATAGTATACTGAAAGGTGTTAATAGAATAAATGTATAACGAGATGATTTAAAGTTACGACATTTTGTCATCATCTTATCCACAAATATGTCCTTATAATTATGAAAATCCCAAATGACTAAAGCCATGTCTGTTAATTCTGTAATTCATTTAGCTTCTCTTTTATGGCCAAAAGCTCTGTAAGCTGTTGGGGACATAAGAAATTTATCCCACTACACAGGAAATTCCCAGAGGGGGATGGATGATGCCACTTCCTATCACCAAGAAAAAATAGTAGTGCCTTCTTAGTTGAAGCAGAATTCTGATGAAAGCCAGCTGTTTAGTAAGTTTCAAACTAAATGATTGCCCAATTGGTGAAAATGTCTCGAGATAATTACCAAGTTAAATCTCATAAAGTGAATGTGGCATTAAATAAGCATTGTAGGCTACATTTGGAGTTGCACTATGACATGCATTTTTGAGCCATTTCTGGATCAATAGTCCATTCAAAATTCATTCCAGTGCATGCCCTTCCCACCTTTCCTGGACTTTATAAGTTAGAATAAAAGCCAGTTACATTTCTCCTTTCCTCTGCAAGTTACAGATCCCAGGAGAGGGTCAGCCTGGCATTTTCCTTTTTTGAAACAAGCTTGTCAAATGACAATTTTGTTGAAGTGATAAATGATTATTTTATTTAGGGTATAATATAATTTTAAGGCAATCAGAAACAAGCATTGCATCATTCTGAGTTGGTATCCAGTAGCAATATTTTATACCAAGCAAGTGCCTTACTTCCATATACCATTTTTGCAAGCAATTAAATACCTAAGTGAAAATAAGACTGTGATCAGAATTTTTCACTAGTAGTTTTATGCTCAAAAAATAAATTGTGTAGCGGCTACTGAAAAAGGAAAGGTATAATCAGTGAAGGTGAATTTAATTTTTTCTCTCACTTTGAAAAATTCAGTATCAGAGATATGTTGTAATAGTAGACTTTGCAATCATTAACTAATCTTAAATGCAAATATTGTACTTGCTCTGTTAAAAAATTGTAAGAGCAAGCCTTGCAAATATGATATTAAAGATAAAGGTGTCAGCTTATATCAACTGTTAAACTCAATAATAAATAAATAAAAGGTCGTCTTTGACACGGCTTTGTTTTGTTTTAAAAGCCTTGAACTAATTTGGCCTGGGTTTTCACTTAGAAATACAGCTAATGCCAAATTTAGTGTGAGAAAAGGGACTTCCCACAGTTTCAACAAAAACAGGGCATTGCAACTTGTCTCTTTCAGCTTTTATTTCTTTAGGAATATGGATAAAGTATAGTTTTAATAGCTTAAGTAGATAAGGAGAGCAAGAAGGGTCTATAACACCTTGTTCCTAATTCTACTTCAATGTGTCATTAGGTTGACTATTGAGAGATACTAGATTTACAGTCTCAAAGATTCCAAAGAAGATGAAACATTTCTTTAGCACCATACTTACTGTCTCCAAAATTGATGCAAAAGATATTTGCCTTACAAATTGTACACTGTTCATAACATTATTGAGTTTCTATTAAAGAATTGTACAGAACCTAGGTATTTTTAAAATATCACATTTTTTTCTGTGCCACAGATTATTCACAACAGAAACATGAACAAAAAAACATTGTATATGATGATAAAATGAATTTAAAAACTCGCTTGTCTACATTCACAATTATGCTAGATTTAGTGACATATGTAAAGCTATGATTAAATAACTTATTAATTTTAGTTACATAAAGCACTATAGTGATATCATGGAGAGGTTTGATTGATGGAGAGAATTAATTCAGTTAAATGAGATATAATGTGTACCTTTTGTTAATAACTTTGCCTTGTCTTTTAAAGGCTTACTCACTCCAAATTGCCAGTAGACTTACCAAAAACCACCATTAAAATAGTTTCAGTATATAGCTTTTAAGGTGTGACCATGTGATTGTGCAAACCTTGTGACTGACACTCCCTTTATCCAGTGTATGGACAGATAAGTAAGAAAATAAAGACAAAAAAATGAATAAGTGATGGGGGTAACGGAGGGAATGGGATGTTTATTTTTATGTTTAATTTTATTCTCATTTTTATTTTTTTAGAGTAATCAAACATTTCAAAAATCAATTGTGATGAACGCACAGCTAGATGATGATATTGTGAACCATTGATTGTATACTTTGGATGATTACATGGTATGTGAATATATAATATATATCAATAAAATTGCATTAAAAATAGTTTAGGATTTTAAGAGGGAGATTTCCAATTGTTAAATGCAAAATCATAGGCTTCAATAAAAGGAATTTGGTAATCCTCACTATTTGCCCTAATTTGTGAATTCATCATCATATGTCAGGTGCAGTTCATGCACTAAGCCCTGCTCCTCCCTGCTACCCGAAGAACATATTCTCCAACATCACTGCATTTTTGGAGGATACACAAAGTTCTTAAAAAGTTCATCTGCAAAGAAGTGGGAAAAAAATATTTTCTCTCTGGCTTTTTAGCTCTTTTCAATATTTATGTACTGTGGTTAAAGTGCCTGAGCCATTTAAATAAGCATTAGATTTGTATCTTTTTTTTAATTTTTAAAGACATGAGTCCTGATTAGAGAGAGGCCGAGGAAAATGCTAGATTGTAGTAAATAAGAATGGCAGCGACAGCGTCTTCTTGGCATTATTTTCAACAATATGCAAATAAGTTAATGACTAAATTTTCTGCTCTATATGGGCCATGACTGAAATTTAATAGGACACAATTTTCAAAATATGTAGCAGCTGAAAAAACTTTCAGTTAACACTGGTTCAATTTTATTTGGCCCTAAAGACTGTCTGAATGGCAGCTCAGATTCACCTGCATGATTCTTCAAAATGACAACTTTATTTGAGTGAATATTTAGCTCTGAAGACTGGAAGAGTTGCTATACTGCGTTCAAAAGCATGTTAAGTAGGGGAAATGAATTTCCAGCTATAAATCTCATCAGACAAAAATGTATTGTTTTAACAGATAAAATTGTTAAATAGCATTTAGAAATGTTAGTTTTCTGAATTAGTTTAACCAATCTAAAAATCAAAATAGACTAAAGTCAAATTGATTCTAATTAGTATTTGAAGCATAGGGTTCAGTTTATAGGATTTGTTAAGAAAAAGTCAAAGTAGTTGCTTTTACTAAGCCCTTTAATTTATAAATGTTCTGTTATGTAGGTAAGTTCTGAGATATTTTTTCAATATACGTTGCTAAGATTTTCATTTTCATTTAGCAAAGTGTGCACAGTAGTAATCTTCATTTGGATTACCCTAAGAGCCTTTGATTATGGAAAACATTTTTTTTTTTTGCATGGACAGGCACCGGAAAGATTAGGGAGTACATTTTAACAATATTTTAGCTATTTCTCCATTTCCACACTAAGACTGATTAATATTTCTAGACAGGGTCCTGAGAGCACACTAAAGTGACTCCGTTACATTCCTTATAATCTTAATGAGACTCTTCTTCTGGCTTTGTAATTATTTTATTCATGTCTTATTGAATTGACTCCTTATCCAGTTTCCCATATGGTAAACGTTTTCTGCAACCTCTCACTCTCAGACCAAGCTAAAAGCCCCTATTTCAAGTGCTGAACAAGTGCTTTTCTCTTTCCCCTCTATCAGGATTCAGTCTTCTCACCTTTGCCTTCACTTTTGCCAAAACCTTGCTCTGACAATTACCTTGCAACTTCCATCTCCTATCAATGAGGCTAAAATTTCTGTCCAAAATCTATGTTCTGTTAATGCTTTTCTTTCATTTACTAATAAATTTATTGAAACGAGTCATTAAATATTGCACAATATTTAATAATTTCTCCCCTTGCAATCCAACTCCTTTCTTCTACTTTGTTGAAATTTCTTTATGGAAAAAAATAAGTTACTGATAACTGCCTGTTAGCAAAAGGGGAAGCAGCATAAATTAGGGGTTGATAATACAGTCTCTGAAGCAGACAGTCTGTGTTTGAACTGTCACTTTCTTTTACTAGATATGGTAGCTTTAGTGCATTTCTTAACTTCTCTGTGCTGCAGTTTCCTCATCTATAAAATGGAGAACATAATAGCATCTACCTCATAGGCTTGTTGTGAGGATTAAACAAAATATTTGTGAAACACTTAGAACAGTGCTCAGCACATGGAAAGCACTATAAGGTATCTATTACAGAAGATAAATTCAGCTCACTTTTTTTTCTCTATTTTTCTCTTCTTCAACTTCTCAGTAGCATTTAATATTGATTACCCCTTCTAGAAGCTCTTTACCCTAGGTGAAATTGTGCAGCCCAGCAAGTAACAGGTGGAAACAATAGAAGATCCAAGATATTAAGAATATTTGGTTAGCGATTATTATTTAATTGAAATGTCCAACTTTGGGGTTCTCTCTAGGAAAAGAGACATGTAAAGTGAAAATTGAAGCTGTAAATTTAGGAGACAGAATTTTGAGAGATTAGACGTTATCATGAGAATAATATAATAATAATGGAAATGAAGGGAATAGTGGTTGAGGTGGAGAGGGGATGAGTTAGACTTGAAAATGTCTACAAATTGTTTATCTATCATTTTAAATTTCTCTCTGGATGAGGGTAGATTATGGATGTGGGGAAAAACACTGTGGGTTAAGGTTCCTAGGGGATCCCGAAAGTTAGGCAATGGAGAAGGAAGGTGAGGTGCTGGGTTAAGCACAATTCCAATTATACATTATGGATTCTTTGGATTTCTTTCATTTATCCATTGTATCTGCTGTCTGGCCACAGATTTTTTTTTCCTTTTTGGGCAACTTCACCACCAACTAGGCAAAATACAAATAAATATTAAATCATTCTATGTGTGTGTCTGTAAATGGACCTCCTGTTAAAGGATTAAGTGGGTGAATGAAAGGGAACATGTATAAAAGTAATACATTTGGGTGATCTATCAATTTTAATAACTATTGCTATCTTAGAGTTGGCTGTTCTTCATTCTCATAATGTCCCAGCATGACATATTGTGGTTTTACTTATTCTGCTTTCTGAGACAATCAAATAGAAAAATGAAGGTGCTTGAATGAGGTCATCCGCGGGATCTGCAGTTGAATCGGCATGAGAACTAACAGTTCCTAACTTCCACTCTAAACCCTATGCCTTCTGAGTTGTAATAGCCCCCAAGGGAAAATAACTGTGGACAGGTTTCTGGAGGTTGAAATTGTCTTCCAAATTGGAGTGATTATATTTCAAAAAATCCAAACACAATTTGTTTTGGTCTTTACAGTGTTGTTGATATGTTTACAGTTCATCTGCTGCTGAAACAGCAGTAGAGTCGAGTCTTTGAAGTACTGGGTTATGTGTATATTGGCAGAATTGAAGATAAACAATGCCAAAATACTCCTAAAAAGATTAAACTGTTAACCACAAATACAAGGTTTCAGTTGGGAAGATTTATTTGTTGCTGACCATATTAGCCATTGTAGTTCATGTTGGCTCTGGGAAAGTAACACTTTGGTTATGGGCCAATATGCTGTGTTTGTAGAACCACAGTTGAATTTATAGGATGGACGCTATGACAGTGCATATTTTCGCAACACCAGTTAATGAAGAAATCACAACATGTTCTGCTGGCTGTTAGCCTTTAAGCTTCTTTTTGGCACTTTTAAGAGTTTAAACTCTCAGATGCACTGTTTCTCAACTTTCTTTCCATCTGTTACTCTTAGGTCATAAACTAAAATGTGATCTATAAAGTGTGCTGCTTATGGACATCATTATATTTGAGAACTTTTCCAGCAGCCACTTGAGATAAAAGATAATGGATGGGATAGTGGAATTGGAGTGATGTTGTAAGGGAAGGGAGGGAGGGTAAGGGAATTGGCATTTACCAGGGACTAATCTTGTGGCTGAGTAATGACCTAAGCCCCTCACCTATCTTATTAAAGAGTTACAGAAATCTTATAAGATAGCGTTTTTTTACCCCCACTTTAAAGATGAGGATGCTAAAGATTGTAAGTGTAACATTTTGTGCCTAATGGTACAGTGGAAGAACACAGCAGAATCAAGATTGGATCCCAGCGCTAACTGCATCAAAAGCCAAGTTTTTTATGACACCTTGAAGAAAACCAGATGGGCAATGATTCTACATCAACATATGAGCATGCTTATAATTTCTTGTTTAATGTCTGTTTTGCCCTAATAATCTGTACGATTTGACAGGAAGAATATATTCTGTCTCTAATGATCATTATATTTTCTCCCAGCACCTAGTATCTATCAACTACTACAAGGAGTTAGGTAAATATCAAATAAACAGGTGAATCTAAATTAATCAATGCTCTTCAATCCTAGAATGGACTGAATGGACAAGGACTGTTCAGTGAATATATAGCAGAGACCCCAAAGTATGAAGAATATTTAGTTGGTAGTGAATGTGTGGACAAGCTGTGGGGTCCCAGCTAGGTAAAGTCAGAATTGTAGGCATGAATTTGCAGGACTGTGTGACAGGGCGAGAGAGTGTAGTTCAAGAATGTGGAGGTCATTCAAAGATTTTGATGGTCCTACAAGCATATTGTAGTGTGACCATCATTTGACATCCCTCAAAATCATGAAGCATGGAAAGTTTAGAGATGGAAATGATTGCCCAAGAGTTTGTTCACTGCTGCCCACCTCCCCATAAAATATTGGCTTTCAAAAGATCGAAGCAACTCAATTGCCCGTTAATAGGTGAATGGTTAAACAACCACATTGAAAAGGAATGAAGTTTTGATACATGTGACAACATGGATGAACTTGAAGACATCATGTTGAATGGAATAACCAGACACAAAAGGACAAATAACACGTGAGCTCTGAGATGAAATATTTTGCATAAGCAAAGTCATAGAGTCAGAAACTAGAATACAGGTTACCAGCGGCTGGGATGGGCATAGGGAATAGGGATTTAATACTTAATTGGTACAGAGTTTCTGTTTGGGGTGAGAGAAAAGTTTTGGTAATAGATGGTGGTTGATGATAGCACCACACTGTGAATGTAACGGACACCACTGGATTATATATTTGACTGTGGGTAAAAGGGGAAATTTTAGGTATATATATATATATATATATACATACCTAAAAAAAAATATATATAT
>PVIY010016959.1:0-50519 GCA_004026745.1 Myrmecophaga tridactyla
GGTATTTCCTTTCTTCTAGTGTATGTATGTAGTGCTATAAATGTCAGCCTCAGCATTGATTTAGTTATGAAACAGAAATTTTGATGTGGTATGTTTTTATTTTGATTCAGTTCAATGTGTTTTATTGCCTTTAAGATTTCCTATTTCATCTATGCTTTTTTTAGAAATATGTTTAGTTTCTAAATTCTTGGAGATTTTCCTGTTTTATCTCTGCTATTGATTTCTAGTTTCACTCTGTTGTGATTGGAGAAAACTGTATGATTTTAATGATTTTAAATTTTTGAGTTCTTCTTCGACTCAAGATGAGGTCCATTTTGGTATATGTTGAAAAATGTGTATTATGCTGTTGATTGTTGGATTATTAATAGATATCCTGTTGCCTGACAGGTATTGTTCTTATATATCCTGTGATATTCTATCTGTTGTTCCATCAATTGTTGAGAGACAGGTGTTAAAGTCTCTAATTTAACTGTGAATATGTCCACTCCTGTTTTCAGTTTAATCAGTTTTTGATTCACATATTTTGCAGCTCTTTTGTTTAATGTATACAAATTTAAGATTACTCTATCTTCTTGGTAGATTTCCTCTTTTATCATTATATAACACCTCTCTCTGTCCCTTGGTGCTTTTCTTTGCTCTGAAGATTACATAATCTGATATAATATAACCATCCCTTATTTTTAAATTAATGTTTGCATACATCTTTTCTCTTCTTTTTGTTTTCAAACTATCTATGCTGTTATGTTTGGTTTGAGCTTCAGGTAGAGAGCATAGGGTTGTGTCTTATTTTTTAACACACTCTGTCAATCTCTTATCTTTGCATATTTAGAATATTTGCATGTAGTATAATTATAGATATGCTATGGCTTAAGTCTGCCATTTGATTTTTTATTTCTATTTGTTATCTTGTTTTCATTTCTCTGTTTTATTTTTCTTGCCTTACTTTACATTACTTGCACATTTTTTATAATTACATTTTTATATATATGTAATATTTTTAGTAGATCCCTTTGTAAAAGTATTTTTTATTGATCTGCTGTAGGTTTTACATTATCTATGCAAAAGTTATCACAGTATACTGGAATCATCATTTTACCAAATTTCATGAAGAGAGAAACCTTACCTCCCTTTATATCTCTTGCCACCCTGTTTATACTATAATCATCTTAAATATTTCTTCTACATACATTGAGAACCACATCAGACAGTATTATAAATTTGCTTCCTTCAGTCTTTATTTTAGAGTGGATCTGCTGGTGACAAATGCTCTTAGTTTTCATTCATCTGAGGATTTCTTGATTTCTTGCTTCATTCCTGAAGGGTATTTTCACTTGATATTTGATCCTCTGTTGACAATTCTTTAGAGCATTTAAAAAATGTTGTGCCACTAATTTTTGACTTTCCTGTTTCTGTGGAGAAATCACTGTCATTCAAATTGTTTTTCCCCTATAGATAATAAAGTATCCCCTATCATATCATTTTTCTCTTGCTGCTTTTAAGATTTTTTTTTCCTTTAGTTTTTAAAAGTTTCACTATGATGTGTCCTGGTATGGTTTTCTTTGGGTTTATCCTGTTTGGAGCTTGCTCAGTTTCTTGAATCTATAGACTTATATTCTTCCTAATTTAGGAAGTTTTCCACCATTATTTTTTCAAATATTTTTTCTTTCTTTCTTTCTTCTTTACCTTCTCCTCAAAGACACTGATGAAATAGATTTTAACCTTTAGTTATACTCTTATAGTTCCCTGAGGCTCTCCATAGGTTTTTTTTTTTTAACATGGGCAGGCACCAGGAATCGAACCCGGGTCCTCGGGCATGGCAGGCAAGCATTCTTACCTGCTGAGCCACCGTGGCCCGCCCTCTCCATAGGTTTTTTATATTCTCCCTAATAATTTGGGTAAAATGCCTCAACTTGCATTATATTTCACTAATTCACTTTTCTTAGGTGTCTGGCAATGTGCTCAATTGCCTTTCAATTTGATAACCCTTTTTTTTTCCCAAAAAGAACATCTAAGGAAAAAATGACTTTCACCTATTTATTTTATCTTATCATCATGACTACCTATTCCATATTTAATATCTTATAAGGCTTTATCAAGAGGTCAGATTAAAAACAATCCAATTTCTATCCAATTTTTCTTCTGAAAGGATTTTTTTTTCTTCTTTGGTATCTTTATTTCATCCTACTAATCGAAACTGTTGTATCTTCATATCTCCCAATATTTCCTCAAGACAGCGGGCTTGCTTATCTTAAAATAACAGAAAAACAGTTTCTAGTTGAGATTCTCTATTTGTTGAATATTTCTAACTTGTATTTATTTGGCTTTTCTGGGATTGAGTTCAGAACTATAGACATCGTTTCATTGACTTTTATAGGAATGATTTTCCCTCTATGGGTGTTTTAAAGCTTTAAATGTAACTTTGAAATCCAAATTATTCACTATGCCCTGATTGATTGCTAGCTTCTTTTTATCATGTTTACCTACAGTTTAAAAATGAATTGTAAATTAAGACTGATAGGAGTCTAGAGGAGAGCAGCTAGTGCCCTGGATCCCAGGCGTACTTCTCCTATTCCCTTTCCTAATCCTGCCCTATGCAACATATTCTTACTGTAATTTCAGAATGATCTTTCTACCTGGCATATCCAGTTGATGTTGCAGCATGTCCAAAACATTGACCAAATCCCTTTTTCTCTTTTACTTCATGTCAATTCTCTTTTTTAATTGCTCCAAAACAGAGGTTTTATTTCTGTTATGTAACTTTTATGTTTCTTACAATAGTTTCCTAACTGCATCCAATTCTTTTTTCATTTATCTTAGCCTCTCAATTTATTTTATTTTCCAACCTCATCTCATAATTTCTCCATGATAATTCAACCCTCTAGATTACCAAGATAACAAAAAAGAGCCCCTTGATAATCAGTTGCAAATTAGAAACAAATAATACAAAACAGGGATACACTGGAGTCCAGGGAACTGCCTAAACATCTTGATGCTCATGTTGCTGGTTTCCTTGGTTTTCATTTCCTCTGTCTTCACTGTAAACTTGTAGAAATAACAATTCTAATTATCTTATGCACTGAGTAATCCTCATCTCAAAGCAAAAGACTCTAGTGAAACATAGTTTAGTAGAAATCAGAAGGATTTTCGCATGTAACAGATGCGGTTTGGATTCAAGATCTGCCATTTAATTGCTGTTCCTTAATTTCTCTGAGACCAATTTCCTTACCTGAGATATAAAAGGATAAAAGCCCTGCCATGGCATATATAAACTGTCTGCAATATACCTGGCTCTCAATACATGTTATCTCCTCACAAATTCTAACCTGGAATGAAGTATTCATGAAGGGTAGGAAAAAATATGTGTATTTTAAATTAAAAATAGATTTTTAAACTTCTGTTAAATCACATGCATGTATTGTTTAGTGAAACAATGAATATTACGCATGCATCACACAATTTTAAGTGTTTTCAGGAATATCACTGTCTTCCAAAAGGAGCTCTTTGTGAGCTCCTTCAGGGACTGAAAAGCTTATATTTCTGGCATTATATAGTCTTTCTGCACAAGTTAATGTGAAAATAGGGAAATATCATCTCCTCCAGTGAGTGGCTCTGACCATTCCTCCTTGTGCCTTTAATTTCAGAAACACATGACCTTTCCTTTTCCAACTGAGATTTTGATCTTGCCTCTTTCCTTGACAATGAGAAGATATATGAACATCAAATTCATAACCTGACTTTCCCAATCAAGCATTTCTCTCAGCTCCACAGCAGGGGATTTATGCCTATACCTATGGCTGGAGGAAACTGGACAAGAGTAAGTGAGTTTATCCTCATGAGCTTCTCTTCCCTACCTACTGAAATACAGTCCTTACTCTTCCTGACATTCCTGATCATTTACTTGGTCACTTTGATGGGAAACAGCCTCATCATTCTGGTTACACTGGCTGACCCCATGCTGCACAGTCCCATGTACTTCTTTCTTAAGAACTTGTCCTTCTTAGAGATTGGCTTCAACCTAGTTATTGTACCTAAGATGCTGGGAACCTTGCTTTCCCAGGACACAACCATCTCTTTCCTTGGATGTGCTACTCAGATGTTTTTCTTCTTCTTCTTTGGTGTTGATGAATGCTGCCTCCTGGCCACCATGGCATATGATCGTTTTGTAGCCATCTGTAATCCCCTGCACTATCCAGTTATTTTGAACCAAAGGAACTGTGTCAAACTGGCTGCAGCCTCCTGGTTTCCAGGCTTTCCAGTAGCTACTGTGCAGGCCACATGGCTCTTCAGCTTCCCATTCTGTGGCACCAACAAGGTGAACCACTTCTTCTGTGACAGCCCACCTGTGCTGAGGCTGGTCTGTGCAGACACAGCACTGTTTGAAATCTACGCCATCATCGGAACCATTCTGTTTGTCATGATACCATGCTTGTTGATCTTATATTCCTACACTCGCATTGCTGCTACCATCCTCAAGATTCCCTCAGCTAGCTAAAGGGAAGCAAAAGGCCTTCTCTACCTGCTCTTCCCACCTCCTTGTTGTCTCCCTTTTCTATGTCTCTTTAAGCCTCACATACTTCAGACCTAAGTCCAATAATTCTCCTGAGAGCAAGAAGCTTCTATCATTGTCCTACACTGTTGTGACTCCCATGTTGAACCCCATCATCTATAGCCTGAGAAATAATGAGGTGAAGAATGCTCTTGGTCGGACCTTCCGTAAAACTCTAGGCCTCAGAAACTGCATCCTATAGATACAACAAGGGAAGACTAGAGTCTACTGAAAGGGAAACCATCAGTTTGATGTTTGGAATTCCTGTCTCCCTCCGTATTTCCACTGGGAAAAAAATCTGGCTGCTGAAATGGCTATTAAAAAGCTCATCTGAGAGAAGGGAGCACAGAGGTAGTTTAGCCCTATCACTACCATCTTTCAAATTCCACTGCCTGCCCATTCTAGGCTTACATCCAGTTTATTAATGATGTAATTGGCATTTAATCACTTCTATGGAGAAGTCATTCCACATTCCTAATCTGCTCCTAACATGACATATATTGTGGACAGTATTAAACTGCTTGTAATTTGAACTTGGAGACAAACAGAATAAAAGCGAGAAAAACTGATCAAATTTCATCTTGTCACTTTCTCTTGTTTTGGGAAAAACTTTGGGCAAAGTCATCAGATAGAAAAACTTATTATCTTCCCAGTTCATAACTCTCTTTACTGTATTATTTCAGCTTACATGCCCTTGAAGCAGTGTTGTTTCTCTGTCAGCTGGAAAGGCATGTGCCTGGCATCTGAGGTCCTTGCTCCTGGCTCGTTGCTTTGTGCTTCTGATTGAAGTGGCTTACTCTGAAGATAATTGCGGACTTTTTATATTTTTTCTGGTGTATATAACAATTGTAAATCCAGAAATTGGATTTCTTGGGCAAAAGGCAAATACATATGTAATTTTTCTGTATACTGGCACATTCTCCTCCAAAGTGATTGTACCATTTTACATTCCCACAAGCAATTTATGATAGTACTTGTTTCCCAACAGCACTGTCAGTAACATGTCATTAAACATCTGCAATTTTGCTAACATAACAAGTTAAAAATAATAGCTCAATAACATTTTAATTTGAATGAAATAAATTTTAAGGAATAAGGAAGAAAAAGATGAATGAATTAGAGAAGAGGTGTGTATTTCATTAAAACTTCTGAGCTCATAATTAAGATGATTAACAGTTGATATCACTGATATTCTAGTTTCTCTTCTTGAAGGGTTCATTACACCTTTATTTTAGACAAATCCATCTACTTTTTCAAGGTCCAGCTGTGATCCCCTATGCAGTATAAATAACTCTTTCCTAAATAACCTTCATTCCAAATGATAAACTAAATTGTTTACATACAGGCTATACTTATCTTTACATATTTGTCTTTCCCTATCTACCTGTAACTCTTTGAAAATGAGAAATGTACCTGTGCTGGTTTGAAAGGAAGTATGCCCCCTAGAAAAGCCATGTTTTAATCTAAACCCCATTTCATAAAGGTAGAATAATCCCTATTCAATACTGTATGTTTGAAACTATAATCAGATCATCTCCCTGGATGATGTGATTTAGTCAAGAGTGGTTGTTAAACTGGATTAGGTGACAACATGTCTCCACCCATTTGGGTGGGTCTTGATTGGTTTACTGGAGTCCTACAAAAGAGGAAACATTTTGGAGAATGAGGAGATTCCGAGAGAGCAGAGCAGAATGACATAGCCACGAGAAGCCGAAGTCCACCAGCCAGCGACCTTTGGAGATGAAGAAGGAAAATGCCTCCCAGGGAGCTTCATGAAACCAGAAGCCAGGAGAAGAAGCTAGCAGATGATGCCATGTCTGCCATGTGCCCTTCCAGATGAGAGAGGAACCCTGACTGTGTTTACCGTGTGCCTTTCCAGATGAGAGAGAAACTGTGGCTCTGTTCACCATGTGCCTTCTCACTTGAGAGAGAAACCTTGAATTTCATCGGCCTTCTTGAACCAAGGTATCTTCCCCTGAATGCCTTAGATTGGACATTTCTATAGGCTTGTTTTAACTGGGACATTTTCTCGGCCTTAGAACTGTAAACTAGCAACTTATTAAATTCGCCTTCTTAAAACATTCCGTTTCTGGTATATTGCATTACGGCAGCTGGCAAACTAGAACAGTACCCCTTTGAGATTGAGAACGGCACATGTATTTCTGTTTTAATATGGCATCTGCATTCCTGAAAACTTTATGTTCTACAAAACTCTGCCATAAATATTATGGAAAAATAAGGTTAAGGAAGACTACTCAAAAATATATGTACATTGAAACTAGAGCAGAGGGTAACAAAATGCTCAGGAAAACAACACAGTGAGGCTGGTTGTTGCCACAGTAGATATTTAAAATGCAGAAGAATAATATAATTAAAATTCCAACAACGCTTTAATTAGCACAGTGGTGGTTGGTGCTGACAGGATGGAGATGGATGTAGTGCTCTGAGGCAGGGGAGCAGCCATTACATGGTGATGGGGTCAGTGACACTTGCCAGGGACAAAGAGATACACAAAGCCAGAGGCACCCCTCTCTGGGGATGGAGCCTCAGGTAGAGGCACACTTTTTAATTAAAAAAAAAAAACCCCAATGAGGAGACCTAAGGACATTTACTTCATTGTTGAAGGCTATCACTTTGCTCCATCTATTCTGGTTTGCCTTGTTTGAGAAAAACTTTCACGAATTAATTAAATCATTATTCCATTTTTCAATTATGTCTTATTTTCTGTATGCATATAGCCAGGTCACAGTTCATTATTTTTCCACATGAGTATACTGTTTTTGCGTCACCATTTGTTGAAATTTTGTTTGATTTCACTTATTTGTTTGTTTTTTGGGAAGTGCAAACCTGGGTCTCCTGCATGGCAGGAAAGAATTCTACCATTGGACATTCCTCAATTATGTGATAAAGGCATATAAATAGATGGATTATACAACTGAGAAATAATGAGGACTTTGAGTAGAATTGTAGCACAATAAATAAATTCTAAATATTTTTCAGGAAGAATTGGTAGTGACGATGGTATGCATGAGGGGAAGTGCACTGCTCAAAAGAGGAGGGTTAATTTTAGAGCAAAAATCAATTCCAATGGCAGAACACAGGTGTTCTAAAGGTCTGGAGGAAATTCATAAAAGAGGTATGAAATGATATTTTCAGAGATGGTCAAACCTAAAGCTTTCTAGTTCATATCTTTTGTTATCAATACTCTTCCCACTTTTAAGAATGTGGGGGGTCAGAAACAGGAACTATAAATTGGGCCCCACCACAACAGAAACAGGAGCTATAAATCAGGCCCCACCACAACGACAAGTCCCCAAAACAACTAGGGCGGAAAGTTCCCAAAAGCTAAAACTGACTCAACTTACCAAAAACAATAAAACAAAGGGTAGGAAACGGAAGGAACAGGATGTAGTTTGGCATGAGCTAACAGCATTTTTCTGTTTCTGTGGTCAAGCTTGCTTGCTCTCAGCTATGAACTAGGATGTGGTTTTAGCCTTTATAAGCTAACTCTGAGAATCTATCAGGGCTGCTCTCTGAATCTCTTCTCGGAGGTTTCTGAAGCAGTCGCCGGCCGGCTAATAACGACTCCCGATTGGCTTGCAATTTAAATTGTGTGGTCTCTTTTTCGGTGCGCCCCACAACAAAGAATATCTACTCCCCTGCCCACAGGAATTAGTTTGCCTCAAGACTGAAAGCTTTCATCATAGGCCAGATTCAGATACACTCTGATTCCAGTGGAAGTGATTTATTGAGGAGAAACCATTGAATGAGTAGGGAAAGCTGGGTATGAATGTAGAAGAAGCTAAGGGTGCAATTTCAGGTAAAATCCAGACTCAGCCTGATTCAGTGGAGAGCTCAAAAGCATAAGTCAACCCCACATTGTTCTGCCTCAAGTCAAGGGAACTTGGTTTTTTTATTACCACTCAGTTTTAGTTTGTAAGCTTCCAGAATGCAATATACCAGTAATAGATTGGCTTTTAAAAGGAGAATTTATTAAGTTGCAAGTTTACAGTTCTAAGGCTATGAAAATGTCCAAATTAAGGCACCAACTAGACACTACCTTCACTCAAGAAAGGCTGATGCCATCCAGAACAGCTGGTGTCTGCTGGGGTCTTTGGGTTCTGGACACCTTTCTCAGCTGGGAAGACACATGGCCACATCTGCTGGCTATCTCTCCTCACTTCATAAGGATTCCCCAGGGGCACCTTCCTTCTGCATCTCCAAAGATCTCAGACTGTGTGGGCTCTGTTGGCTCTGAGCTCTTACCAAAACGATTCCCTCTTGAAGGGCTACTGTAAGCAATCTCAACCTGAATGGCTGGAGACACATCTCCATGGAAACAATCTAATCAAAAGTTACCACCCACAATTAGGTGGGTCCCATTTCCATGGAAACAATAAAAAAAATCCCACTCAACAATACTGAATGAAGATTAAAGGACTTGGCTTTTCTGGGGTACATAATAGCTTCAAACTGGCACACATTCCATTCATCCACTGGGTACTGACGGACTGTGGGGCGTGAAAGAGGAGAGAAATAAAACTCCCAGGCACCTCTGGCTCTCCATATACAAGAGAGGCTCCAGTGCCCAAGGGCATTCTTCCTAAAGCCTCTGGTACACTCTTTTGGAAACAAAGTTTGTAAATCTAATGGGGGTTGCACAGAGCTTTTAAAGTGACTCAAGAGGAGTGAAAAGGAACTTCAACACTGTCCACTAGTCATCCCTTCAGAAGTGTTTTTGATCAAGTCTGAACCTTTAAGAAAAAATTCCAAAGCTTTAAATAAGAACATTAAGAAACAACCAATGAATAAAAGACCATTGGAATCCTAAATCTTAGAACACAGTTAAATGTGTGGTGACCTCTCTAAGTTCAATATCTACCACCAGTGTGAGTTGCTGATACATCTATTTTCTTCCAGATTGTTCCATGAGTAATTTGTTATTCAAACTCACCTCCTAAGGATATATATTAACTATTTTAATGTGTATTTAATAGTTAATGCATATTTAATTTAATGTAAATACAATAATATAATTTAATGTAAATACAATAGTTCATGTATATTTAATTTAATAAAGTTAACTAATTTAACTTTATTAAATTATTATCCAAGTCCTTCATGCTCATCACTTTATGTCCAGGGAGGGAAAATAGTGGTGCAAAAATAGCATTTTTTTCATCATTTCTTCATATTTTATTCTAGATACATTTTTTTTTTTGTTTTTAAGTCATTATTCTGTACCATATATAACATTTCCCCCTTTAACCATATATTTTTATTGATATTTGGGTCCCAACTTTTCTTTTTTTTAAATATTTTTATTCAGATATTTTCATGCACATACAGTCTGTCCACAGTATACAATCAATGGCTTATAATATCATCACATGGTTGTATACTAATCACCATGACCATTTTTAAAACATTTGCATCACTCCACAAAAACAGAAAAAGAAAAAACTCATACATCTTATACCCCTTACCCCTCCTTCTCATTGATCAGTAATATTTCAATCTACCCAATTTTTTTCTACCTCTTATCCCCCTATGTTTTATTCATCTTCATTTTTTTACTCGTCTGTCCATACCCATAGATGAAGGGATCATCAGATACAAGGTTTTTACAATTACACAGCCACATTGTAAAGCCTATATAACTAAACAATTGTCTTCAAGAATCAAAGTTATAGGAATATAGTTAAACAGTTTCAGGTACTTCTCTCTAGCCACTCCAGTACATCATAAACTGAAAAGGGATATCTATATAATGCATAAGAATAACCTCCAAAATAACCTCTCAACTCTGTTTGAAATCTCTCAGCCACTGAAACTTTATTTTGTCTCATTTCTCTCTCCCCTTTTGGTCCAGAAGTCTTTCTCAATCCCATGTTGCTGAATCCCAGCTCATTCCCTGGAGTTTCGTCCCACATTACCAGGAAGATTTACACCCCTGGAAGTCATGTCCCATGTAGGAGGGAGGGCAGTGAGTTCACATGCTGAGTTGGCTTAGAAAGAGAGACCATATCTGAGCAACAAAAGAAGTTCTCTAGGGGTGACTCCCAGTTATAATTTTAAGTAGGCTTAGCTTCCCCTTCGCTGGAATAAGTTTCATAGGGGCAAGCCCCAAGATCAAGGGCTCAAAATACTGGTAAAGGGCTGGGCCCCAAGAAAAGTATGCACATAGAGCCTGGGGACACATAGAGCCATAAATCAACCCCAGCTCTTGATTGCTAAACAGGGGAGCTGGGATCCAACTCTGAAAAGGCTATTTTTTTGTCATTTTTCTTTGTTTGTTTTTACTTTTTAAAAGCTCATTAGAGAGACCTGTGAGCACTCTCAGGCTTCAGCACTGCCCCAGTCAAGGGTGGAATTAAGGCACTTCTGAGAGACAAAGTAAATAGTCAGAACATGGGGACAATTCCCCCGAAGGGTATTTTTTCCCCCAAGGAAAAAGGGGCAGAGCCCAGTTTAACTGGTGGCCCTCCTCCAGGGAATTCAGGTCCCAGGGGCTAGCAAATAGACACAACTTCAGCCTGTCCTCTACCTTAGCCTCTTTCTCAAACATGCCCCTGGCAGGGAGAGGCTGCTGAAATTAAAGGCACCACATCACTTTACACTGATGGGAAACTGTAGGCAGACAAGCGCCACATGCTGGGCAGGATATGAAAAGTATAGAGTCTAGAGGCCTCATAGGAAAGTCTGACTACCCAACCACTCGGTGGGTCTCACCCTCAGGGAAGCTTGATGCTAACTAACTCTCTCTTCCTGAGATGCAGGCCTGTCATGTCTGGAAAAATCTGACCAGGGTTGATCATATCTGAGGAGAAAGATTCCATACAGACAGTGCAAGAAACAGAAAAACAGGAGCTGAAAAATTATGATCAGTTAAACAGAACTTATCTTAGAGGCCTAGAAGTTCTAGATACATATTGATAACAATTATAATTTCACATTATAAAAGAGGTTCTTTGGTGTTTCTCTTCCCCTCTAAATTGCATGTTCTATAAGGTGAAGGCCAATGTATTTTTAATTTACTACTGAATCCCCAGTGCCTGGTACATGTTAGATACCCAGTAAATATTTAACAAGTGACTGAACAGTCAGAATATATCTTAAGAATTTGTTCATCGGCTACTGAAACATGTAGTTACTCCTACTCCAAGTGCGAGTAAGGGAAGAGAGAGAGAGGACAAAGGAAGAAAGAATGGCAGAGAGAAGACATGCAGCTATTAGCCATTGTTACTCTCACACTATCATTGGTTGTTATCCCAAGTAAGCATGAGAGCTAACAGCGATTTAGGTTATATACTAAAAACAAGGAAAATTTATCAAGGTGTACAATAAATAATCATTCTTTTTTATCTACTTAGTCTACTTCCCTATTCTTACTTAAAAGAATGTGAGGCATTTTCTTAAAACAAAGTATATGAATTGCTCAAGTTACATATTGACAGGTGAGAAAGAAGGTCAGTATTTTTTCTTCTTTTTTCTTTCTATTGTGAAAAACAATATACATACAAAAAACAACAAATCTCAAAACACGCCACAACAATTACTTGTAGAACAGATTTCAGAGTTTGATAGTTTTAGGTTTTTACTTCTAGCTTCTCCAAGACACTGAAGACTAAAAGGAATATTAATATAATGATTCAGCAATCATACTCATTTGTTAAATCCTATCTTCTCCGTTATACCTACAGCGTCTCCTTTGATCTTTCACCCAATCTTTAGGGGCATGCTAACATTTTCATTTTGGAAAGGGCTGTCCATAATATGGGATAGGGGGATGGACTAGTTGATGTTCTGGAGAGGGTGACCACTCTGGGTTTCAGGACTTATCTGGCCTAGGAACCCATCTGGAGGTTGTGGGTTTCTGGAAAGTAATCATAGTGCATGAAACCTTTGTAGAATCTTCAATAGAGCCCTAGGTGTTCTTTAGGGTTGGAAGGAATGGTTTTGGTTGGGGTTTGGCAAACCAGGGTAAGTAGCAATGCCTAACTGAAGTTTACATACGAGTACCCTCCAAAGTAGCCTCTCAGCTCTATGTGAACTCTCTCAGCCACTGATACCTTACTTGTTACAATTCTGTTTTCTCTTTTGGTCAGGATGGCATTGTCAATCCCACAGTGCCAGTGCCAGGTTCATCTCTGGGAGTCAGATCCCACATTTCCAGGATGTCATGTCCCTCCTGGTAGGGAGGGTAATGACTTCATTTGCAGGGTTGGGCCTTAGAGAGAGATGCCACATCTGAGAAAAAAAGGTTCTCTGGAAGTAATTTTTAGGCCAAAGTATAGGCAGGCTTGGCTTTTCCCTTATATACAAAAGCTTCACAAGCACAAGAGCTTGACCTATTGAGTTGAGGGTCCCTAATGTTTGAGATAGAGTATCAGGGGCTTCCCCAGTGGTAAAGTTTAATAGTTCCATATTTGTTCTCCCATCCCTCAAAGGACTTTACCAATACTATTAAATTTTATTTATTTATTTATTTATTTTTGGTGTGGGCAGGTTCTGGGAATGAAACCTTGGCACCACCCTGCCAATACCTTTTAATTACCTGCTCAATATAATCTGGGATGTGCCCAGGCATTACAGGAAGCTATACAGCATTACAGGCCTTCATTCCCATTCTGGGCTCCCTGTGTAAGGGTTGTTTAAATCATCTATCCAGACAGGTTGAGTTAGATTATGTGCTACAGAAAATTTAGGTTCTGGACAAAATAAATCGCTCTTACTTTGGTCTCATGGAGAAGGTGAAACCCTAAAATTCAGACAATGTCTTCCTTATCCTTGTATTCTGAATTACCTTAATCCCAACCTTATCAGCTTCATTCTCATCTCTAATTGAAGCCTGATTTCTTTTTCAATTTTTTTTAACAGGAAGGTCAATACTTTAAATATGTGTTGTGGACAAATTCAAGCACCTATGAATAAATTAAAGCACCTATATGTATGCACCATGCTAGGAATTAAACAAGCAATAATAAACAAATCAAATAGGCTTACTGCTTTCAGGAAGAAACATGCAATCACAGGTCTGTGTCAAAAAGACTGCGAGAAATTAAAGCCAGAGGTCTTTGTAAGAAACTCCAGCCACGCTGGAAAAATTTTATCCTGAGACATGAACTTCACCTTATTTCCTCAACCTCAACTCTCATTCTAGAAAAGCTGGATTTTGAGACTGTCAGTCAGATTTTCCCCTCCTCATCTTAACCTGGGGTTAATAGCCTCCCCGACCAACTGCTCTAGTTTGCATTAATAGTCTCCACTTGGTCCAGACAATAATGAATGGTTCTCTTCCCCATGCCTGAAAACTACTCTTGGGTCAAGGTCGGAGGCACTTCTGAGAACCAGACCAATGATAAGCAAGTGAGGGAAGGTGGAAAAGAAGACTGTCATGCTATTGCAACCTCTAAACTCAGAAACACCACGAGATTTGTCCCTTTGCTCATATAGCCTCCAAATTGCAGGAAATGTTGGCGCTTCAATAAAGAACTTCCTCCAATTATGGGAGTACAGAATATGCATGAATGGTTGTATCCTGGGAACTATCCCAAACCCACACCTGTCAGAAAGTGAATCTTTGACTTTACCTCAAGAAAAGGAAGCGTTGGGGGAATCATTTTCCTACATAAACAGCAGGGACTGAAATGGTCCTGAGATGCAGCCAGGAATTCTCTAGAGTGATTGACACAGGCCCAGCCCAGAGCTTCCTTACAGGGACCAATGCAGCCATAGCCCAGGATTTATACAGACCCAAGGTAGACCTCCTTTGAGTATGTAATATTCAGCAATGTGGACCGAGACAAACCCAGCCCAGAGAATCTTTGGAATAAATAACACGGACACAGCCGAGGGTTTCTCTGGAATGACTTGCACTGACAAAGACACAATTTAGGATTCCATTGGCATTACACATTCAGACCAAACCTAAGCCTTCCCTGAGGTGCCTGACATAAACTAAGGCTTCTCTGGAATGGGATACCCGCAGAAGGTGAGTAAAGGGTGAGAGGACATGACACAGACTTGAAATTTCCAGAAAAAAGGACGAGGAGTCACCACAAAAAAATGTGTCTTGACACATTTCTGAGAGACATGAAAGGAGATCAAGAGTCTCAAATGAAGAACATGGAGTTTTATGGGGCTTCAAAAATTAGAGCCCCAGAGAAAGGATAGAAAACAATGATAATAATTATATATGTATTATGCTTCAGAAATGTTCAAAGTGCTCATATAGTATCTCATTTCATCCTCACAACCACCCTGTAAGTTGGGTAGGATATTTTTTATTATCATCACTTTTGAGTTAGAAGAAGTCATGCCACTAGCTCTGTGCCTCAAAGCTAAAAAGTAATAACCAGGACTCTAATTAGGGAAGTACGACTCAACAGTTCTGTGTTCTTGCCATTATACCTATGGGGTCTCAGGCTATTTATACAGTTGTTTCAGAAAATACATTTTCAATATGTTAGCTAGTTCTTCCTTGCTTACAGAGATGAGCTGATCAGGCAACCTTAACATCGACAAAGTTCCCCCATGACTTAATCCACCTAACCCTTCTAAGTTCCCTCTCTGCCACTCCCTGATGGCTGTAGTCACAACCACACTTATCAAAGACTTTGTGCTTTACTACTCAAGAAGTAAAACAGTATCTGAATTATACTGCATGGATAACACCTTTTCTACCATAGCTACACTCACACAGTTATAGGAAAGTCAATTCTTTAAAATAGTCCCAGTAACATTTCTTCTATTTAATAAGATGAAACACAAAATTAGAAATAGAAGAGAAAGATGAAAAATATGAAAGAGAAAAAGAAGGAATGGTAGATCAGAAGGAAGAAATATAAGGGGAGTATTAGAGATGGTATAAGACAAATGATGGGGGAAAATGGACTTACAGCTCTGGGAAGGAGGCAGATGCAAAGACCTGAATCATGTTTTTATATTGTATTTCTTGCAGCCTAAGAAAATACATGAGGAGCCATTTCAGGATATAGATGAAAGTGAAAGCTCTGAGTCCCTGCCCCTTGATCTAAGTTACAGGATTTAAGTGCTGGTATTCCCTGTTAGATTTGGTCTGGAAAAAAAGTGAAGGGTTCCTTGCTTTAAAAGTCCAAAAAGCTGCTTTTAGGTATATCAAATTCCCTCAGCTTCATGAATTGAACATTCAGAGTTGTTTTTTGATAACCTCTGAATTTGGGGCCTGAGAACCCTTTTCCTCCTAGCCTGTTTTGTAGGTTGGTCAGTGTCTAAGTAGTATCATCTGTTTGTGTGTCTTTAGGAAATTTGCAAACTACACTGTGCTGCAGTTTTCCTCTGCTTTCAACTGCCATGGGTCTCAGTTACTCTTCATTGGATTGTTGTATATCTATACAATGCTGCTTTACCTGAAAATTTTGAATATACAGAAACTATATTAATGGCCAAAATAATGATGATAATGATAAGAATTCACACTTGTATAGCACTTTTTATTTCTACACTAATTTCCATATCCCTTAGCAGAAACTAATTTAGGACACTGTTAAGAGGATTTTTACAAACACTTAAAATACTAATAGTGATTGAATTTATCAATCATAGATTCACTAAGAATTTCATGACAATTAACCCCAATAACTTTTTGAAACAAATATTAGTACATTGAGCCAATTATCTAATGTTCTTAAAATAAGTGTTAATTATTAATTAAACAAACAATTCTTGTTGCTTACTAGGTTCCAGGCAATGTAATATGGAAACAATGATGAATAGGACTTGGTTTGGGTACTCAAGGAGTGCATAATTTGCAGGAAAGACCATATATAAAAAAATAATTATGATACAAAGCCACTGTTAAAATAAGGATTTTTAAATCCTACAAGGAACACAAGGGAGAGTAATTAACTATACCCAATTGGGGGTATGGGAAGGTTCAGAAAAGGCTTTACAAGAAAGTTGATATCAGATCTCAGATTAAAGAATGAGTTGTCTCTATGATTTATCTGCTTTTCACTGAGACATTAGAAGGAACTCTTTCAGGAGATCTTTCTGCTATAATAAAGACGTATGTTCCAGATGACAGTACTATAGATGTGTATGTTTATTTGCAATCCATATCTGAAATGATTAAAAGTCACGGTCAGAAATAAATAGATGGTTTTGTGCTTTGATGAACAAATTTTCCCACAGAGTACAGCTCTTCAGAAATGGCTAAAGTGATTTGCCTCAGGGTCTTGGCTCTGTCCTTAAAAACATTTTGATTAAATATTGAGGAGTAGGGGACATTCTTGGCACACTGAGTGATGAAAAACTATTATAGTAGAGTAAAGCTTTAACACTATCTTCTCAGCTAGACTGAATAGAGCAAAACATTTAAGTGAAATAAACGTATCTTGAAAGAGAAGAACTAAGGCATCACCTACTTTTTTAAAAAGAAAACATCACTTAATGGTCTTACCTGATCATAGGGTCAACTATATATTCAATAGGGTCATCAAACTCCAGTGAAAATAACTAAATCTTAGGCCACATTAACAACTAAGCACTCACAGTTAAGCACTCTGCTAGGTGAGAAAAGACAATAATGAGCTGACAGATGTGTCTTCGTGGTGTTTAACAATTACACAATATAAATACCTGCACATATATAGAAGCTCACATACACAATTATAAAAGTGCTCAGAGGTTTGCACAGTGTGTTATGAGAGAGAAAAAGAATAATTTTTGATTCTGCCAGGGGAAGACAGAGAAACTTCACAAAGAAAATAATATTTCAGCGCAGACTAGGAAGACGAGAAGAAAGTTAGACATAGTTGTGGGGGAAGATTTTGAAGGACAGAGAACCGCATGGGTAAATGTAAGGAGGTGTGAGTGAACATTATGTGTGAAAGGACCAGCAAGTATTTTAGTGTAACTGGCTGTGTATGGGATTTGAACAACAGAAGCAGAGAGGAGAGAAAAGAAACCTGTTAAAAGTTCTCCTGGGGGCAATAGGAAGCGATTATAAGGTAGTAAGGATGTAAATGTCTTAATCATAGTTGCTGTCAGAAAGATCCCCCACAAAAAGAAGGGAATAAACTTGAAGCAGTTTCCCACAATATCCCAGATCAGAAAAAACAAGAGTCAGAACTTAAAGACAGTGGTGGTAGAGACGGAGAAGGTGAAACTGAATCAATACTTAGGAGAAAGGATAATCAATTTTGTGGTATGAATTAAAGCATTATATCTCAGTTTCTGGATTGTACAAATGTGATTTAAAGAGCGATAACTTTTATCACTCTTTAAATCTGAATAATTGAATCAGGCTGTATGATATTCTTTTGTGTCCAAATTCCATATGAATGGGGTTTACTGTGCCTGAATTATGGCCTTATAGAGAACATATCTATAGAAAAACATTTACATATTTCTCTGATTATTTACCACATTTTCTTTATCATTCATTCAATAACAGTGTACTGGGCATCTACCTTGCTAGGCATTGGGATAAAAACTTAATGATACAATTTCAACTTTCAAGGAATATATCATCTAGAGTATGAGATGGAGACATAAATGAACAGTTATTCTAATGTAAATACTATGAAATTAGTATTCCAGGTCTCCAGTGTTGCTAATATACTCAAATTGTCTTGCTTTTTGTTCTCTTCCCATCACCCTATCAGAAACACTCCCACTCCCCCTCAGCTGTGAGCTTGGGCTGAGAGAGTGGAAGGACTGCTGCCTGATGGTAAATCCATGCACTGGAGTCAGGCTGCCCAGGATGCGTATCCTGATGCCAACACTTGTTAACTGTCTAACCCTGAGGAAAGTACAAAACTGCTCTGTGCCGCTGATCCCTCAGCTGTAAAATAGGGCTAGTAGTACCCATATCTTCAGCTTGTTGTGATAATTAAATAAGATACATGCAAAATACTTAGAATAGTGTTTGGCACTCATTTAGTGCTCAATAAATGTTAGTTCTTACTGTGAAAATAACTGATAGTTCAAAGACATTTTCATAGAAGAAACGATGCCCTGGTTGAGTTGTTTTAAATGAATAGGTGTCAGCAATTTTTCTACAGCATTTGCTCCATTTTTTTACTCTTTATCTCCCTCCTTATTGCGTTACCCTGGCTTCTCCTCCTGTACCCACCTTCCCTGACATTCCCCACACCCCTAATGCCTAGCTACTTCTCTGCTGTTCCACTGCTCCATCTAAACTACTGTATGCTTGGCTTAGTTTATTATCTTCTTCCCTACTAGGTGAGTTCTGTAAGGGCAGAGATTTGTGCTTTATTTACTGATGCATCAATCCCAGTATCTAGAACACTGATTAGCGCACAGATGATAATAAATATTTATTTTATTGAATTCTTGATTCGTCTGTCTCAGAGATTGAATAGCAGGGGCTACAGGAACTTTGGGCAATGGTTTTGATTAGAAGCAGTCTTTTATGATAAGGCAGTTCTAGTGCTATATTCTAACAGTCAGAACAGCAACTATCGAGCATTTACAATGTGCCAGACACCATGCTAAATACTTTGGATTTATTCTTCCGATTAAGCTTATAGCTATCAGAAAGATCTTCAGGGTCCCAATTTTTGAAGTTGAATTATTCATGGAATGATGAAACATTCTGTTTATTTTTCAGAGTATTTAATCTTATTGGTCACATTTCCATATTTGAGTTGGACTTTATTAACGTGTAAAACTTGAGCTCTAAGTTGCTTAAGAGTCAACAATGTGTCCTACACAAGTGAACCAAAAGAAGCTAATGAAAGGATTTACGCTTAACATATCTAGGTTCTCTCCATGAGTGTGATACTATCTTGAGTTCATGTTTCCTTTGCCTAATCATATACATCCACATGGAGAATATTTATACTTGGGATCAAAATAAATCTCATTTTCCATGTTGTGTGTTTCCTGTTTAGACTGCAATTTTCTGAATTTAGAAAAGGTGATTGCTGCAGCATACTGAAATCATCCTGAGAATGGGCCTCTCAAGATGGGGGCACATTCAGGTCTCCTCCTCAGAAACCATTTTCTGATGGTTTGTTCATTTTCCTTAATTTTTTCCTTTCTACCCATTCATCTTGCAGAAAAGATACCCTGCCTGATCCCAACAACTTTCACAGTGATCAACCTCTCTTTTCAGAAATACTTGGGACTGTCTTCTTCTTTAGTACCACTGACTGTTAAAGAGCAATAGGGTAAAAGCATGAAATTGAAAGCACTTACAGAACAGACCATCTCCAATAGAGCAAAGTCAGATCATGTATAGATATATATGATTTGTCTCAACTCAATAAGAAAAAAAGTATTTTTCAAAACAAACTGTGAATCCAATGGTCATATTTTTTCTTTTCTTTTACATTTTAGAGAGTACAGTTATTTGATCATCAACAACTAGAACAAGAAAAGTGGAGAATGAGTTAATTGAAGATTCCCTTTCTAAGGTATAATAAAGGTAAAAATAACATACAGAAACTTCTACCTTCCTGGGATTGAATGTCCAATGAAATCCTGGGCAGAAGAATGATGTGGGGAAACTGGACAATTGTCCATGAGTTTGTTCTTGTGAGCTTCTCAGCCCTGACTTCAGAGCTACAGGTACTATTATTTCTCCTTTTTTTGACGATTTACTTGGTTACGCTAACGGGCAATGTCCTCATCATCCTGGTCACCACAGCTGACTCTGCCCTTCAAAGTCCTATGTACTACTTCCTCAGAAACTTGTCCTTTCTGGAGATAGGCTTCAACCTGGTCATTGTGCCCAAGATGCTGGGGACCCTGATCATGCATGACACAACCATCTCTTTCCTTGGCTGTGCTACTCAGATGTATTTCTTTTTCTTCTTTGGAGCTGCTGAGTGCTGCCTCCTGGCCACCATGGCATATGACCGCTATGTCGCCATCTGCAACCCTTTGCGCTATCCACTCATCATGGTCCGCAGAGCCTGTGCCCAACTGGCAGCTGCCTCCTGGTTCTCAGGGATTCCAGTTGCCACTGTGCAAACCACATGGATTTTCAGCTTCCCATTTTGTGGTCCCAACAGGGTGAACCATTTCTTCTGTGACAGTCCCCCTGTCATTGCACTGGTCTGTGCTGATACCTCTCTGTTTGAACTGGAGGCTCTGACAGCTACAGTCCTATTCATCCTCTTCCCTTTCTTGCTGATCCTGGGGTCCTATGTCCGCATCCTCTCCACTATCTTTAGGATGCCTTCAACTGAAGGCAAACACAAGGCCTTCTCCACATGTTCCTCCCACCTCCTGGTTGTCTCCCTCTTCTACAGCACTGCCATCCTCATGTACTTCCGGCCCCGGTCCAGCACCTCTCCCGAAAACAAGAAGATGCTGTCACTCTCCTACACAGTAGTGACACCCATGTTGAACCCTATCATTTACAGCTTAAGGAATAATGAGGTAAAGGCTGCACTGAGGAGGGTTGTACATAGGACCCTGGGACCCAAGAAACTATAGCACATTTAGACAGAAACTACCTGGTAGAATACAATGACTAAAGGAAATAAAAATGAATTTTATAATGGGTTTTTGGTATCTACTCTTCCCAGTAGCCCAGTACATCTAATTGGATTCTTCATACCCCTACATGAATATCAAGTAGTCATCTCAAATTTAATTTGGCCTGAAAGAGTTCCCTAAAACTTACACATATTCCCCACTTGCATTTATCAGTAAATAATATTACCATTCATTCACTAGCTCAAGCAAAAACTCTAGAAGCCATCCTTGTTTATGCACTATTCCTCATCACACATTCAACTTAATAGCAAACCTATCAAATATTTCCAAAATAAATACTATATCCAACTTTTCTGCATTGATACTGCTACCATCATAGATCAAGCCACAACCATTCTTTACCTTGACCATTGTCATAGCCTCCTAGGATCTTCCTATTTCATTCTCACTGCTGTAAAACCCATTAACCATATAGGATTCTGAGAAGACTTTTCAATGTATCAGCAGATCATGTCATTCCCTTGCTCAAAAACTTTCCACATCTTTCCATAATAGTTAGAGTAAATTCTGAAATCTTTACTAAATCTGCATGCCCAGAGTGTGCTAGCCCCTATCCATTTTTCCAGTCTCATCTAAAATCACCTTGCCCCTCAATCACACTGATAGAGTCCAAAGTTTTTAAACTGTGGACCAGAATCACTGGAAGAACTTTAAAGAAGTTCTTCATGTCAGCAATTCTATCCCAGCCATCTTTCCAAAATAGCTACACAACTATAAATTATTAACAAAACAAATAATATAGATGTTTTAAGACTTCAGGGCACAACAAACACAAGACCGGGGGAGAATGGTTAGAGGAGGAAAGAAGACTCTACCCTGTTTTCCCTAAGTGCATTTGTCAATTCTCTAATAGGGGAAAAGAGAGTCTTAGCATAAAGTGGCAGTCTCACTGGAATAAGAGAATGCAAATTAGAATTTGAGATTACATAGCACCATGGAAGTGAGGGTTAAAATAATACTGATAAGCTAACCCCAGAGAATTAAGTCGAAAATCTGCATGCAATATCCTTATGAGTTGTTTGCCAATTTCTACGTAGTTTATGCATAAGAAAAAACTCCAAGAAACACAAAAAGTAAGAGGTTAAGATGGAGAATTCTGAGATGTATATATTACTACAATGAAAATTTTTTAAAACCTGAGATAAACGTAGTAACTGACCATTGCTGAGAGGTTGGATTTTAAGTTCTTCTAGGTAGACAATCCCATCCTTTCAGTTGAGATCCCAGAAAGGCCATAATTTAGGAATAAGTGCAGAATATTTAGCAAGATAGATGATATTCTAGGCCATAAAGCTAATCTCAATAAATTTAAAAGGACTCAAGTCATACAAAGTATGTTATATGACCACATGGAATTAAATTAGACAGAAATTAATAACATTAATTAATAATAAAATTAAATTAAATTGCTAACAGAAAAGTATCTGGGAAATCCATAACATTTGGAAACTAAATAACACATTTCTAAATAACCCATGAATCAAAGAAGAATTTAAAAGGGAAATTACAAAGTTGAGCTGAATTAAAATGGAAGCACAAGATGTCAGAATTTGTGGATGTTACTAGCACTGAAAAGAAAAAAGATCTCAAATCAATGACCTCAGCTTACACTTAAAGAAACTAGAAAACATAAGAATAAATTAAGCAGAAGAAAGGAAATAATAAATAATAAAGCGGACCTCAGTGGAATAGAAAACAGAAAACCAATAAAGAGCAATAATCAAAAAACTACTTCCATGAGATTAATAAAATTGATAAACCTTGATCCAAACTGAAACAGAAAAGAAAGAAAGAAGACACAAATTTCCAATATCAAAAGTGAGAGAGTTTACATCATTGAAGTCTATAAATAGTGAATGATAACGGAATACTGTGGACAATTTTGGCAATAAATCCATCAACTTAGATGAAATAGACAAATTCCTTGGAAGACACAAATTACCAAAGCTCAGTCATGAAGAAATATATAAAAGGAATAGACCTATATCTAATAAAGAAATTGAAACTGTAGTTAAAAACCTTCCCAGAAAGAACACTCCGGGTCTAAACACCCAAACTCACATTTGAATTAATGTTTGGAGTTTCTATCAAATATTTAAGGAGGAAGTAATACCAATTCTTCACAAATTCTTGCCAAAAACTAAAGCAGATGAAATGTGTATCAACTTAATCTATGAGGCCAGCTTTACCCTGATATCAAAAGGAGACAAAGGCATTATAAGAAAATGACAGGGAACTTCCAGGAAAGATGACAGAGTAGGGAACTCCAAGACTCACTCCTTCCTCCAACCCAGCTGGTACAACAGGAAGGAATTGTCTGAAACAACTGTGCTGGGGCTCCAGAGGCCAAAAGAACATTGGAAGAAGCTGGGAAACTGTGATGGAGAACTGTAAGTAATGTGTTCCCAGCAGCAGCTACCAGCCCCATTCTTAGGGCAGGCTGCCCCCAGGTCCAGCTCCTAGCTGGCAGTTATGTACAGAAAGGGACATAACAATCCTCTTCCACAGGGTGGGGCACAAATGAGCACTGATCATGGCTTTTCATCAGCAAATTCAGATCACTGGGTCCAGACTCTGAGCTACTGTTTCAACCTACCCCAGACAAAGGTGGCCACAAATACTGCTTTAACCCTACTCCTGACAGACACAGAAGTGTAAGGGGTTTAAAAAAGCAATGCCTCTCTTGAGTTATAGTGAAAAGTTTGCTGAAGGGTGCCATCTTCTGAGAAAGCCAAGAAAGCACAGCTTAGGGGAGCCATCCAAAAGGCTTGTGGCTTCTTTTCTGACCCCTCTCCCCAGGGGTCTTTGGTGCTGGTCTGTAAACCCTTCATGGCTCCTTGGCTCTGTTTGGGAAGGTAAACACTAACTTGGAAAAGTTCTATCCAGGGTGACCCACCTCCCAGAATTTCCCCTCCAAGAAGAAATAACAATCATAAATGTATATGCACCTGACCAGTAACATAGAAGGTAAATACTGCCAAAGGTGAAGATAGAAATAGTCTCTGAATAATCGCTGGAGACTTCAACACACCACTCTCATCAATGGATAGCACATCTAGACAGAAGATCAATAGGGAAACAGAGAACTTGAATAATATGATAAAGGAACTAGACTTAACAGACATATTCAGAAAACTGCACCCCAAAACAGCAGTATACACATTCTTCTTAAGTGCTCATGGATCATTCTCTAGGACAGACCACATATTGGATCAGAAAACAAGACTCAGTAAATTTAAACAGATTTAAATTATACAAAGTACTTTTTCTGATCATAAAGCAATGAAGTGGCTGAGAGACTTATAATGGTAGCATAGGGAGGTCTAGGGCTTAGTCCATCCTCCAGGGCAGCTAGTAAATAGCCAGGAACCGCCTGAAACAATTGGGGGACTTTGGAGACCAGATGCACATCATATACCAGCCAGGAAGAGTGAAAATGGATGTTGATAAATCGCAGCTGTAGGTAAATCTTTCCACACTGTGGAGGCTGGTGTCCCTCCCCCACTGGCACAGCAGGCTGACTTGGACACTCCCTGGTGGAAAACAGAAGCCCTTTCCCCAGTAGCAAGGTAGGGGAACTCAGCCAGGCACCAATTGCAGATTTGATTAATGAATTTGGACTCTTGAATAACAGCTGTGAGCACAGATAAATTTACAACTCAATCATAAAAGAAACTGAGAGTTGTGTATTAGCCCCACTCCCAGCAGGGAGGAAACAAGTTTGACCAAAAAAAAAATAATAATAAAACAAGAGGTCTCTGGAATTGGCTGAGCTCACAGCACAGATAAAGGGCTGTGACACAAGAAAAGGGACACAGAGCTGGGTTCCAACTCAACTGGCAAACCAATCCAGAACTGCTCCTTTTCTTTTTTTTTTTTAAAGCAGCCCATTAAAAACAGTACCAGTAGTCTCTGCTTTCAGCCTTGCCCCAAGCAAGGTTGGAAGAAGAGTTGAAACACGAAGTATCTAAAGGGCAGATCTTCCCCAAGAAAGGGGTAAGGATAAGTACATGGAATCTTGAATAGGGCATGAGATCTTGTTGGTTTGTATAGGTTACTGTGATGCCCTGATAAAGAAGTATTTTCAAAATCCCCTTGGGGGAATGGGAAGAAAGGAGGAAATATTCAACTTCTCCATTTGGAGAATTTCTGATACTCTCGCAAGCAGTGGGGACAACCAAATCAATAGGCCCTCAATCTTGGGTTCAGCCCTATGAAACTTATTCCTGGAAAAGATAGGCTAAGCCTACTTAAAACTAGGCCTAAGAGTCACCCCCAGAGAACCTCTTTTGTTGCTCAGATGTGGCCTATCTCTCTAAGCCAACTTGGCAGTTAAACTCTCTGCCCTCCCTCCTACATGGGTCATGACTCCCAGAGATGTAAAGCTCCCTGGCAACATGGAACAGATTCCCAGGATGAGCCAGGACCTGGCATCAAGGGATTGAGAAAGCTTTCTTGACCAAAAGGGGGAAGCGAGAAATGAGAGAAAATAAAGTTTCAGTGGCTGAGAGGTTATCCTGGAGGTTATTCTTATGCATTATATAGATATCCCTTTTTAGTTTATGGTGTATTGAAGTGGTTGGAGGGAAATACTTAAAACTGTTGAACTGTGTTCCAGCAGCCTAGATTCTTGAAGACAACTGTATAAAGATAAAACGTTTACAATGTGACTGCGTGATGGTGAAACTCTTCTGTCTGATGCTCATTATATCCAGAGTATGGACAGATGAGTAAAAAATATGGATTAAAAAATAAAATAAATAAACAATAGAGGGGGACAAAGGGTAAAATAAATTGCGTAGATGGAAATACTAGTGGTCAATGAGAGGGGGGTAAGGTGTATGGTATGTATGAATTTTTTCTTTTTTCTTTTTATTTCTTTTTCTGGAGTGATGCAAATGTTCTAAAAAATTATCATGATGATGAATACACAACTATGTGATGATATTGTGAGCCACTGATTGTATACCATGTATGGACTGTATGTGTGTGAAGATTTCTCAATAAAAAAAAAAGTTGGGGAAGGGCAGGGGGCAAAGCTCAGCATAACTGGCAACTGTCATTCAGAGAATTTAGATCCCAGGAGCTGGAATATCAGCAACAGTTGCAACCTACAAAAAGCTGAGCCCAGACTGTCTAAAACACACAGGCAAGGTCGGAAATGGAGCTGCTTGAGAGGCACTGTAACTTTTCAAGCCTACAGGGAACAGGACTGAAAGGCAGCTCCCACCCAGCACAGGAGGCAGCCGTTTCTTAGAGAACTCAGGCCCCGAGGGCTAGGTAAACTGCAATAGTTTCAAATAGCATCCCTTGCCCCGCAGCCTTTTTCTCAAACATGCGATGGTCAGGTTCATGTGTGAACTTGGCCTGGTGCTGGTACCTGGTTGTCTGGCCAGGCAAGCGCTGGCCTATCTGTTGCTGTGAGGACATTTCATGGACTTAAATCATGACACATCGGCTGCATCCACAGCTGACTGCATCTGCAATCAGCTAAGGGGAGTGTCTTCTGCAATGAGTGACCCTTAATTGAATCACCCGAAACCTTTTAAGGAGGATTCAGAAGAGACAATTGCTCTTTCTGCTTCAGCCAGCCAGCCTCTCCTCCGAGTTCGTTGAGGACCTTCACTGGAGCTGCTAGCTCGCAGCCTGCCCTACAGATCTTGGACTTTTACATCCCCATGGCTACATGAGACATTTACAAATCTTATATTTATAGATATCTTCTACTGATTCTGATTCTCTGGGAAACCCTAATACGGTTGGGGTCTGCTAAGCGTTAAAGGCACAGTACCATTCTAGGCACGTGGAGACAAGGGGGCTGAAGAGCACCATCTGCTGAGTATGACAGGAATAGCACAGAATCGGGAGGCTTCGCAGAAAAGACTAAGAGCTGCTGGTCTCATCCTCAGGGAATCTTGGAATGCCTCCTTCTTGAGTCCGGACAGGTCTTGTCTGGGAAGAACCAACTACAGCAGATGCTCTCTAGGGGGAACTCAACTCCCAGAATCATCCCTCCAGGTACAAGTTGCTAGGAGTAATGAAAGGAGTGTTAAAAACATACAGAGCTAAGTGCAAGTTGGGGTTGGTCTCTTGCCAAGTCCTGACTTGTGTGTTGTTGTTGCTCATGCCTCTGAGTTAATTTTTTTCACGCTGCATGTTCTGGCGTTAGTCAACCTGGGGAATCCATCGGCCTTTTCACATTTAGAGCGTCCTCTTAGACTCTGCGCCTCTAAAGTACTTGTCGTTGAGTCAAGTCTCTTGTCATCATCCACGCACACCACAAAATATCCCATGAAGCATAAGTAGCTTTTTTGAACCAAGACTCTATAAACTGATCTCTCCCCAGTGGACGGGTTGAGCACATTCACAACAATGCACATTATAATTTCAAATTTTCATTTTCATGTTTTATTTTGTAAATATGATTTGATGTTTGGGAGTTTGAGTATATGGGTTATAACTATAGTTCTCGTATTGGTACTAACTCTGATTCTTTGGCTGTGTAGCCCCAGATGTGCAAGGAAGACATTATTTAACTGTCTGGTAACCTTGCATCACAAAGCTGTTACTGAATGAGGGAAAAATAATAAAGATAAGACCAGTGCAAAAAAGAAAAAAAACAGAGACAAACAAAACAAAGAAAAAACCAGAAGATCAACATTCCCTGAGGAGGAAGAGGGAGGAGAACGCTTTTCCCTGGGGAAGAAATAACTGCACAACAAAGGACAATCTCAAAAATCATGCCATATATGTTGGCTAAGAATTTTTTAAAATAAGAGCTGAAAAAAATCTGATCAGCTAAACAGAAGCTATGCCATAGGTATAGAATAAGTTTAACCATGTCAAAGAGCAGCTAAAGCACAAAGCCAATCAGGAAGAAAACCTTAGGTAAGAGAGAGAAAACGACCTCCAGAATAAACAATCAAGAAAATCAGGTGTCTCAACACAAGCAAAACATCATGAGTTACACTAGGAAGCACAAAGATATGGCCCAGTCAAAGAAACAAACTGAAACTTCAGATAAGATCTATAGGGCTTGAAACAACTAATTAAGGATGATCAAACAAACCTTCTAAATCACTTCAATGAGCTAAAGGAAAATGGGGCAGAGATAAAGGATATAAAGAAGACACTGGGTGACTATAAAGAATAACTCAAAAACTTGTGAAAAAAAGACAGAACTTATGGGAATGAAAGATACAACAGAAGAGATGAAAAATACAATGAAGACATACAACAGAAAATTTGAGGAGGCAAAAGAAAGAATTAGTAAATTAGATGATAAGACATCTGAAATCTTATGCACAAGAGAAAAGACAGTGAAAAGAATGGAAACATCTGAGAAGGTTCTCAGAGAACTGAACAACAACATGAGGTGCATGAGGGCATGTGTTATGGGTATCCCAGAAGGAAAAGAGAAGGGAAAAGGGGCAGAAAGAATAATTAAGGAGATAATCACTGAAAATTTCCTTACTCTTATGAAAGACATCAAATTTCAGGTCCAAGAAGTGTAATGTACCAGAAACAGAATGGATCCTAGTAGAACTACTCTGATAATAGAGCTTTCTATGCTGTGCAAACATACCTCAACAAGATTTCATTAAAAATGAAGGGGAGTTTAAAATATTTACAGATAAACAGTCACTGAGAGATTTTGTGAATGAGAGACCTCCTCTACAAGAAATACTAAAGGGAGTGCTACAGGCTGACTGGAAAAGACAGTAGTGAGAGGTTTGGGGGAGAGTATAAAAATGAAGAATAACAGTAAGGGTAACCAAAATCATGAAAAAGAGAGAAAAATAAGACAAGACAAATAAAATTCAAAGAACAAAATGGTTGAAGAAAATACTGTCATTACAGTAATAACACTAAAGGTTAATGGATTAAACTCCTAATAAAAAAACAGACTGGAGAATGGATTTAAAAAAAAAAAAAAACAGGATCCATTTAAATGCTGTCTACAAGAGACTCATTTTAGATGCAAGTAAAAAATTAGGTTGAAGTGAAATGTTAGAAAAAAATATTCCAAACAACCAGAAAAGAGCAAGAGGTGCTATACTAATATCAGACAAATTAGACTTCAAATGGAAAACAGTTATGAGGCAAAGAAAGACACTGTGCTGGTTTGAATCTGTTATATACCCCAGAAAAGCCAAGTTCTTTAATCCTCACTCAGTGTTGCAGAGTGGGAATTTTTTAATTGTTTCCATGGAGATATGGCCCACCCAACTATGGGAGGTAATTTTTCATTAGAAGATTTCCATAGAGATGTGTCTCCACTCATTCAAGGTAGGGTTTGCTTACTGGAGCCCTTTAAGAGGGAACCATTTTGGAGAAAACTTTAGAGCCCATGCAGCCAGAGACCTTTGGAGATAAAGAAGGAAAACGCCCCTGGGGGAGCTTCATGAAACAAGAAGCCTGAAGAGAAAGCTAGCAGGGTTTGCCAGGTTTGCCATGTGCCTTTCCAGTTGAGAGAGAAAACCCAACCATCATTGGCCTTCGTGAACCAAGGTATCTTTCCCTGGATGGAAATTATCCAATAGATTGGACATTTCTATAGCCCTGATTTAATTTGGACATTTCCATGGCCTTAGAACGTGTAAGCTTGCAACTCAATAGACTCCCCTTTTAAAATGCCATTCCATTTCTGGTATATCACATTCTGGCAGATTGCAACCTAGAGCAGACACTGTCTATTAATAAAAGGGACAATTCATTGGGAAGACATAACAATCATAAATATTTATGCATCAAGGTAGAATGTCCCAGAATGTTGAGGCCAACACTGGCAACACTGAAGAAATAGACACCTGTACAATAAGAGTTGGAGACTTCAATATATTACTCTCATCAATGGATAGAACATCTAGACAGAGGATCATTTAGGAAATGGAGATCTTAAATAACATAATAAATGAATGAGGCTTAACAGACATTTACAGAACATTGTACCCAACAACAGTAGGACATACATTCTTCTTAAGTGCTCATGGATCATTCTCCCATATACCACAGGTTGGGTTCACAAAGCAGGTCTCAATAAATTTTAAAAGATTGAAATTAGACAAAACACTTCCTCAGATCATTATGGAATGAAACATGAAATCAATAACAGGTGAAGGGCTGGAAAATTCACAAATATATGGAGCCTAAACAATGCACTCACTCAGTAAAAAACAGTGGGTCAAAGAAGAAATTACAGGATAAATCAGTAAACACATCAAGGAAAATGACAATGTGAACAAAACATATAAAAACTTACAGGATGCAGCAAAGGCAGTGCTGAGAGGGAAATTTATTGCCCCAGACACCTGTATTAAAAAAGAAAAAGTAAAAATCAAGGACTTAACTGCACAGCTGGAGGAACTAGAAAAAGAACAGCAAACTAACTCCAAAGCAAACTGAAGGAAAGAAAAACAAAGACTAGAGAAGAAATAAATGAAATCAAGTGCATGAAAACAATACAGATAATTAAGAAAACCAGAAGTTGTTTCTTTTGGAAAATCAGTAAAATCAATGGACAATTAGCTAGACTGACAAAGAAAAAAGATAAAGGATGCAAATAAAAAAAATCAGAAATGGGAAGGAGGATATTACTACTGACCTGTTAGAAATAAAAGAGATATTGAGAAGATACTAAGAGCAACTGTATGTCAACAAACTAGACAACTTATACAAAATGGGTAATTTCCTAGAAATACATGAGCAACCTACACCAACTCAAAAAGAAATAGAAGGGGTGGTGCAATGGTGGCTCAGTGGCAGAATTCTCACCTGCCATGCCAGAGACCTGGGTTTGATTCCTGGTGCCTGCCCATGCAAAAAATAAAAAAATAAAAAATAAAAAACACCTCATGAGTAAAGAGATTGAGTCAGTCGTCAAAAAACTCCCAGGAAAGAAAAGTACAGGACCAGATGGCTTCACATGTAAATTGTGCCAAGTATTCCAGGAAGAGTCAGTACCAATCCTGTTCAAACGCTTCTAAATACCTCATTCTATGAAGCCAACATCACCCTAATACCAAAGCCAAACAAAGATACTATGAGAAAAGAAAATTACAGACCCATTTTGCTAATGAAAAGAGAAGCAAAAATTCTCAACAAAATACTTGCAAAATGATTCCGGCAGCATATTACAAGAATTATACATCACAAACAAGTGGCTTTTATTCCAGGTATACAAGGGTGGTTCAACACAAGAAAACCAATTAATGTAATATACCACATCAATAAATCAAAGCATAAAAACCACATGATCATCCCAATTGATGCAGAAAAGGCAATTAATAAATTTCAGTATCCTTTCTTTATAAAAACACTTCAAAATACAGGAACAGAAGGAAAATTCTGGAAAAGACTGGATGTTGACTGTTAACACTGTTATTAACATTGTGTTGGCAGTTCTAGATAGAACAATTAAGTAAGAAAAAAGGCATTCAGATTGGAAAGAAACAAATAAAACTTTCACTTTTGCAGATAACATGGTCCTATCTGTAGAAAGTCCTGAAAAATCTACAACAAAGCTACCAGAACTAATAAATAAGTTCATAAAAGTGGCAGGATACAAGAGCAACATACAAAAAATCAGTAGCATTTCTATACACTAGTAACAAAGCAATCTGAGGAGGAAATCAACAAAAAAAACCTCCATTTACATGGCCAGGGCTTTCAGGAAGATGGTAAACCAGAGTGCAGTGAGTTCAGTGGCCCAGAGTGTAGTAAGTTCATTCCAGCTCCGTGAAACAAGATAAAAGACAGGGAGAAAATGTCCAGGACTGCAAATCCCTGGGTCCCCTCTACTGAAACAGCCCCCTTGCTGAGCACACTGACCTCAAGTTGCTCTGGCCAGGAGGGGTGGGGCTGAGGGAGAAAGAGGCTTAAGTGCTCCATCTTCTGGCCAGACCCGCTAGGAGTTCACCTTGGATCTTCTGCATGTTAGTCAGCCATTCTGCCACTGCAGCACCCGTGCACACTGGCCCACCTTACAATAGACCCTTAAGATGAACTGGATCCCCTACATGAGATCCGGACCTTGATTTAGCAGTGAATAACTGACAAAGTAAAAAAGGAAACATTCAACGAAAACTAAGTAAATACAAAACTTTTGAAGAGTGAAGGAAACCAACTTGCATAATAACCACATCAAGAGAATCAAATGCCCCGAACACAACAGAAAATCACAAAACACATGAAGATCCAAGATCCAAGCAGAAATGGACCAGCCAAATGACCAAATCAAAATCGCAAAGGGGACACAGAATTTGGAACAACTACTCGAGGATATTTATAAAGAAATAAAAGCTATCTGGAAGACACTAGAAGAGCATACAGAATAATTGGGGAGGTTAAATAGAAAAATGGCAGGTCTCACAGAAATGAAAGATACAGTAGACCAAATAAAAAATATACTGGAGACACACAATTGCAGATTTGAAGAAACAGAAGGAACAATAAGTGAGCTAAAAGATAGAACAATAGAACTAAATTTCACAAAAGAACAAATGGCAAGAAAGATGGAAAAATGCAACCGGATCTTAGGGAAATGATGGACAAAAAGAGTTGCAAAAATATAAGAATTATTGGTGTCCCAGAAGGAGAACGGAAAAGAGTTGGGAAAATTAGTTGAAGATACAATCGGAGAAAATTTCTCAACCCTTATAAAAGACACGAATATGCACATCAAATAGGCTCAGAAAACTCCAAATAGAATAAATCTGAATGAGTCCACTCCAAGATATATACTAATCAGACTGTCAGGCGTTGAAGAGAAACAAAAAGTCCTGAAAGCAGCACAAGAAAAGCAATCTACTACATACAAGGCAAAACATATAATACTGACTTCAGACTACTCAACAAGCACCATGGAAGCAAGAAGGCAGTATATGATATTTTTAAGATCCTAAATGAGAAAGGCTTTTCTTTATCCAGCCAAGTTATCCTTCAAAATTGAGGGAGTGATTAAAATCTTCAAAGATAAAGAAAGATTGAGAGAACTAGTCAACAATAGACCAGCCCTACAATAAATATTAGAGGGAGCCCTGTCAGCTGATAAAAAAAAAAAAGACAGGAGACAGGGGTATGGAGGAGGGCACAGAATTGAAGAATATGAGTAAAGGTAATTTAAAGGAAAAGAGAGAGTGAAGGAAAATAATATACAGGTCTGACAAATAAAAACTAAACGGCAAGATGGTAGAATCAAAAACTGCTTTTCCAGTAATTACTCTGAATGTTAATGGACTAAACTCCCCAATTAAAAAATATAGACTGGGGGTGCAAAGGTAGTTCAGTGGTAGAATTCTCACTGCCATGCAGGAGACCCAGGTTCAATTCCCAGTCCATGCACTTCTCCCCACCCCCCAAAAAAATCAACAAATAATGCTGCAATAATGGAGAAGTCACATGGAAAAAGAATGAAATGTGACCCCCACCATACAGCATACCAAAAAAAAAAAAGATATAGACTGACAGAATGGATTAAAAAACATAATCCATCTATATGTTGTTTACAAGAGATGCATCTTAGACTCAAGGACACAGTTAGATTGAAAATGAAAGGATGGTAAAAGATCTTCTACGCAAGCTGTAACCAAAAGAAAGCAAGAGTAGCTATACTAATATCAAACAAAATAAACTTTAAATATAAAGATGTCATAAGAGACAAAGAAGGACACTACATATTAACAAAAGGGACAATTCACCAGGAAAAAATAACAATCATATATGTGTATGTTCCCAATCAAGGGCTCCAAAGTACATGAGGCACATACTGGAAAAACTGAAGGGAGCTGTAGACATATCAACAGTAATAGTATGAGACTTCAATATACCACTCTCCACTGTAGATAGAACAACCACCCAGATGATCAACAAGGAAATAGAGAACCTAAACAATAAGATAAATGAATTAGATCTAATAGCATATTTACATCCCAAGACACATTCTTCTCTAGTGCACATGGAACATTCTCCAGGATAACTGAATCTCTATAAATTTTACAAGAATGAAATTATTCAAAGTACTTTCTCTGGTCACAATGGAATAAAGTTTGAAATTAATAATTACCAAAGAACTAGAGCTTTCACAAATATGTGGAAATTAAACAACAGTTTAATAATCTTAAATAATCAGTGGGTCAAGGACGAAATTTCTAGATAAATCAGTAAATATCTGGAGACAAATGATAATGAGAATACAACATATCAAAACTTATGGGATGCAGCAAAGGCAGTGCTGAGAGAGAAATCTGTTGCCCTAAATGCCTATATTAAAAAACAAGGATGAGCAAAACTTGAGGATTTAACTGCTTATCTGGAGAATTGAGAGAAACAACAGCACACTAGCCACAAAGCAAATAAAAGAAGAGAAATAATAAAGGCTAAAGCAGAAATAAACAAACTGGAGAATAATAAAACAATAGAAAGATTCAAGAAAACTAAAAGTTGGTTTTTTGAGAAAATTAATAAAATTTATGGTCCCCTAGCTAGACTAACAAAGAAGAAAAGAGAAAGGACACAAATAAATAAAATCCCAAATGGGATGAGGGTTGTTACCACAAATCACGAAGAAATTTTAAAAATCATGAAAGAATATTATGAACAACTATATGCCAACAAACTAGATGAAATGGACAAATTCCTAGAAACACACGAATTACCTACCCCCGAGATGAGAAAAAAATAGAAGATCTCAACAAATCAATTACAAGTAAAGAGGTCCAATCAATCATCAAAAATCTTCCCACAAAAAAAAAAAGCCCAGGACCTGATGTCTTCACAGGAGAATTTTATCAGAACTTTTCAAAAAGAACTGACACCAATCCTGCTCAAACTCCTCCAAAAAATTAAAGATAAAGAAACGCTACTTTACTCATTTTATGACGCTAACATCACTCTAATACCAAAATTGGATAAAGATGATACAAGAAAAGGAAACTACAAACCAATCTCCCTAATGAACACTAATGCAAAAATTCTTAACAAAATACTAACAAATCGTATAAAATGCTACATTAAAAGAATTATACATCATGATCAAGTGGAATTCATACCAGGAACGCAGGGGTGGTTCAACATAAGAAAATCAATCAATGTAATACAGTACATTAACAAATTGAAAGGGAAAATCACATGATCATATCAATTGAAGCTGAAAAAGTATTCAACAAAATCCAACATCCTTTCCTGATAAAAATATTTCAAAAGTCAGGCATTGAAGGAAACTTTCTCAATATCATAAAAGGCATATAAGAAATTATGAGAAATTAAAAGTACTCCCCTTGAGATCGGGGATGAGACAAGGTTGTCCACTGTTACCACTATTATTTAATATTGTATTAGAAGTATTAGCTGGAGCAATTAGACAGAAGAAAGAAAAGGCATCCAAATAGGAAGGGAAGAAATAAAACTTTCAATATTTGCAGATGGCATGATCCTAGACTTAGAAAATCCTGAGAAATATACAATAAAACTACTTGAGCTAATACACAAATTCAACAAAGTCGCAGGATACAAGTTAATGTACGAAAATCAGTAATGTTTCTATACACAAGAAATGACCTATCTGAGGTGACAATTAAGGGGAAAAAAAACATTCAGAATAGTGACCAGAAGAATTAGGTATCTAGGAATAAGCCAACCAGGGTTGTCAAGGACTCACACACAGAAAATTTTTTAAAAATTTCTAAAACAAATAAAAACTGACCTAAGTAGATGGAAAGATATTCCATGCTCATGGATAAGAAGGTTGAATATGGTCAAGATGTCAATCCTACCCAAACTGATTTCAGATTCAATGCAATATCAATAAAAATTCCAACAACCTACTTTGAAGATTTGAAAAACTGGTTATCAAATTTATGTGAAAAGGAAAGAGACCTTAAATAGCTAAAGATATCCTAAAGTAAGAACAGTGAACTGGGAGGTCTATCACTTCCTGACTTGAAAGCTTACTATAAAGCCACAGTGGTCAAGGCATTATGGCACTGGCACAAAGACAGAGGGACTGACCAGTGGAATAGAATTGAGAGTGCAAAGATTGACCACCAAATTTATGGATAAGGCCCCCAAATCCACTGAATCGGGACAGAACAGTCTTTACAATAAATGGACAAGGGAAAACTGGGTTTCAATGGCCAAAAGAATGAAAGAGGACCCTACCTTACACTTATACAAAAAAAAAAAATTCAAAATGGATCAAAGACCTAAATGTAAGAGCCAGTACCATAGAACTTTCTTGAAAAAATGTAGGGAAACATGTTCAAGATCTAGTAATAGGAAGTAGCGTTTTAAACTTTACACCTAAAGCACAAGCTGTGAAAGAAAAAAATAGACAAATGGGAACTCCTTAAGATCAAGAGCTTCTGTGCCTCAAAGGACTTTGTTAAAAAGGTGAAGAAACAGCCAACTCAATGGGAGAAAAGGTTTGGAAACCACACATTGGATAAAGGCTTGTTATCCTGTGTACATAAAGAAATTATACAGCTCAACAACAAAAGAACTAGCAACCCAATTATAAAATGGGCAGAAGAAAGGAATAGGCACTTTTCTGAAGAGCAAATACAGATGGCTAAAAAGCACATGAAGAGCTGCTCAGCTTCACTGACTATAACGGAAATGCAAATTAAGACAACAATGAGATATCACCTCACACCTCTAAGAATGGCTGCTACTAAACAAATAGGAAACTATAAATGTTGGAGAGGATGTGGAGAAATTGGAACACTTATTCACTATTGGTGGGAATGTAAAATGGTTCAACCGCTGTGGAAATCAGTTTGGTGATTCCTCAGAAAGCTAAATATTGAGTTGCCCTATGACCCAGCAATACCAATACTCGGTATATACCCAGAATAGCTGAAGGCAGTGACATGAACAGACATTTGCACACCAATATTCATAGTGGCACTATTCACAATTGTCAAGAGATGGAAACAATCCAGGTGCCCATCAACAGATGAGTGGATAAACAAAATGTGGTATATATATACGATGGAATATTATGCAGCTTTTAGACAAAATGATGTCCCAAAACATATGACAATATGGGTAAACCTTGAGAACATAATGCTGAGTGAAATAAGTCAGACACAAAAGGACAGATACTGTATGATTCCGCCAGTGTTTTGGAGCAGCTAGAAGGAAAAATCTGAGCTGAGGGCATGGTAGCCCATGACAAACTCTGGGAACAGTTCTGTAGCTGCTTTTAAAGTGTGCTTTGAAAATTATTGATTTTTTTTCTTTTCTTTGTGTGTATATATCTATATATAGATTTATAAAGAGAGATATATACATATATATACATATATGTTATATTTTACAACTAAAAAATGATTTTTAAAAAACTCCATTTACAATAGTACCAAAAGAATCAAATATTTAGGAATAACTTTAACCAAGGATATAAAGGGCATATACAAAGAAAACTACCAAACATTGCTCAAAGAAATTAAAGAAGACCTAAGTAAATGGAAGGACATACCATGGTCATGAATCAGAAGACTATAAACCCAAAATGATTTATAGATTCAACACAATACAAAACAAAATCTCAACAACTTAATTTGCAAAACAGAAACCAATAATTAAATTTATTTAGAAGGGCATCATTTCCCAGATAGCTAAATACATCTTGAGAAAGAAAAATGAAGTTGGAGTTCTCACACTACCTGATTTTAAAGCATATTACAAAGCTACAAAGGTCAAAACAGCATGTCACTGGCATGAAGATAGATATATTGACCTATGGAATTGAATTAAGAGTTCATAAATAGACCCTTTCATTTATGGACAACTGATTTTTAACAAGTCAGCCAAGTCCATTCAACTGGGACAGAACAATCTCTTCAACAAATGTTGCTGGGAGGACTGGATAACTATATCCCAAAAAATGAAGGAGGATCTCTAACTCACACCTTTTACAAAAACTAACTTAGAATGGGCCAAAGATCTAAACATTAGAGGTAAAATCATAAAACACTTAGATGAAAAATGTAGGGAAGTATCTTAAGGATCTTGTGATAGGAGGTGTTTTCCCAGGCTTTACACCCAAAGTACAAGCAATGAAAGAAGAAATAGATAAATGGGGTTTCCTCAATTTGAATAATTTTGTTATTCAAAGCCTCAAAGGATTTTGTCAAGAAAGAAAAAAAGGTGCCCTACTCAATGGGAGGCAATATTTGGAAATCACATATCTGATAAGGGTTTAATATCCAGAATGTATAAAGAGATCCTACAAGTCAACAACCAAAAGACAAACAACCCAATTCAAAAATGGGCAAAAGATATGGTTAGACACTTTTCCAAAAAGGAAATACAAATGGCTTAAAAGTGTATTAAAAGATGCTCAACTTGCCTAGCTATCGAGGAAATGAAAATCAAAACCACAATAAGATACCATCCTATACCTACTAGAATGGCCATTATTAAAAAAAAAAAAAAAACCCAGAAAACTACACACTTATTCACTGTTGCTGGGAATACAGAATAGTGCAATCACTACTTAATGTTTTGCAAATTAAGTAGTTCCTCAAGAAGCTAAGTATAGAATTGCCATATGATTCAGCAATCCCATAACTAGGTGGGCCACCATGTTTTAATCCTGATTCAGTCTTCTGAGGGCAGCTGTTTCATTAATCCTGATTCAATACTGCAGGATAGAAAATTTTTATTAGATCATCTTCACAGAGATGGGACACACCAATCACTTTTAATCAGATGATATATGACTCTATCCATTCAAGGTGGATCTTGTTAGTTTACTGGAATCTTTTAAAAGAGGAAACATTTTGGAGAAAGTTCAGAGCCAACAGAGAGAGTCGATGCAGATGCTTGGAGAACAGTTGTTTCAGAGCTTACAGAAAGAGCTGACATAGACATTTGGAGAGCGAAACAAGAAATGGCCTAGGTACTAAGCAAGGACTCACAGAAATAGCCAGAACCAGAAGACAAGAAATCTGCAGCCCTGGAAAATGCTAAACTAAGAGATGAAACCCAGAGTTTTGTCCTGAAGTAGCTAAGTAAATGCCCACAGACACGTAGAGAGGAAATTACTGGCATCAGAAGCCAGAAACAATGAAACCAGGAACAAGGACCAGCAGATGCCAGCCTTATGCCCTCCCAAATCATTCTTCCTTGAGCCGAGGCATCTTTCTCTGGATGCCTTAGTTAGGACATATTTATGGCCTTAGAATTGTAAACTTGTAACTTATTAAATCCACTTTTTGAAAACCTTTTCATTTCTGGTACATTGTTTTACGGCAGCATTAGCAAACTAATATGCTGAGTATAAATTAGGAGGAACTGAAGTAGGTACATGAACAGACATCTGCACACTGATGTTTATAGCCATATTATTCACGATGGCCAAGAGATGGAAACAGACCAAATGTCCACGAGTGGGTAAACAAACCATAGTATACATATATAATGGAACATTACACAGTGGTAAGATAGAATGAAGTCATTATGCATGTAACATCACGGATGAACCTTGGGGACATTGTATTGAGCAAGATAAGCAAAGCAAAAGGATAAATACTGTGTGGTCTCCCTAATACTAACTAACTATAATGAGCAAACCATGAGAGTTCAATAAGAGAGCAGAGGTTATCAGGAGATAAAAAGAGGGCAGAGATTAGGTAATGATGCTTAAGGAGGACAGAATGTTTAATAAGGTTGACTGTGAAGGTTTGAAAATGGGTAGCACAATACTGTGCATGTAATTAACAAAGCTGAGTGTGAGTATGGTTGAAAGAGAAAGGCCAGAGATGTATATGCCACCAGAAGGAAAGTTAGAAGATAAAAACTGGGACTGTATAATGTAGTGAAGCCTAGAAAGGACAATAAAGGTGGCTAATTGTACAGATATAAGAAAGTTTTTACATGAACAAGAACAAATGCATGTCACTATTATAAGTGTGTTAAAAATGGAATGGTATACGGAAAAAAATACAATTACTGTAAACTAAGGTCTATAGTTAACAGTAACATTGTAATATTCTTCATTAATTGTAAAAAAACAAAAGGCAATAGCAATCTGGTTACTAGGTATATATTCAAGAAATGAAAGCAGGGACACGAATAGACATCTGCACACCAATATATGTGGCTAAAAAGAACATGAAAGGATACTCATCCTCATTAACTATCAGGGAAATGCAAACCAAAACCACGAGATATCATCTCACACCTATATGAATGGCCACTATTAAACAAACAGGAAACTAGAAAAATATTGGAAAGGATGTGGAGAAACAGGAACACTTATTCACTGCTGGTGGGAATATACAATAACAATGTCACCGTGGAACATAGTTTGGCAGTTCTTCAGAAAACTAAATATTGAGTTGCCGTATGAACCGGCAACTCTGCTACTTGGTACCTACCCAGATCTGAAAGCAGGGACATAAACAGACATTTGCACACTGATGTTCACAGTTGCATTATTTGCAATTGCCAAAAGATGTAAACAATCCAAGAGTCCATTGACAGATAAGGAGATAGACAATATATGGTATATACATAGGATGGAATATAATGCAGCAGTGAGAAGGAATGAGGTCCTGAAGCATGGGATAACATGAATGAACCTGGAGGACATAATGATGAGTGAAATAAGCCAGAGACAAAAGGACAGATATTGAATGAGTTCACTAATTTGAACTAACTAGAACATGTAAACTCAGTCTCAAAATGTAAAATATATTCAATTCCCAGTCCAGCACTCCTCCAAAAACTGTAGAATATAGGGGACCTAAAGGTAATCAGAACCAAGAGAAGGAGAGTGGTTACTAATGTGTACAAAATTGTTAGTGAGGTTGAACTTCAGTGTTTGGGAATGTACATGAGAGTTAAATAAGAGAGCAGAGGTTATCAGAAGATGGTAGCTGGTTATTGGGATTATAAGTAATAGTAATGTATTATAGGTGAATTTGATTGAAAGTGGACGTATAAAGTCATGTATCTAAATAAGTTCTTGACTGAACCACTACAAATTAAAAATAAAATAACAGTGGTATATATGGGGAAAAAACATCTATTGCAAACTGTGGACTATAGTTAATAGTAATATTTTAATATTATTTCATCAACAATAACAAATTTTCTTTAGTCTCCAGTATTTTAGAGCAGCTAGAAGTAAAAGCCTAAAATTGTGAAATTGTAACCCATGTCAAAGTCTGAAATATGTTCTACAACTAATTGTGGTGCTGTGCTTTGAAATTTATACCTTTATTGAATATATGTTATTGTTCACAAAAAAAGAAGGGAAAAAAAGTCGACTGTGGTGATAAAAAAGTATTTAAGCCCTCTAATCTCCTATATTCTGTAGCAGCTAGGAGGAAAAAAAATGATAGGATCATATGGTAGCCCATGACAAACTCTGATCTGTCCTGTAACCACTTTTTGAAGAGTGCTTTGAAAACTATTGCTTTTTTATTTATTTGCTTTGTATATATATTATACAATAAAAAAAGTAAAAAAAAAAAAAAGAATACCTAGGGCATTATATAAGATTCTACAAAGGTTCCACGCACTAGGGTAACTTTCCAGAAACTTACAACCTCCAGATGCCTGGACCAGATAAGTCCTGAAATGCAGAGGGGCCAGCCTCTCCAGAACATCAACTAGTAACTAGTTCCATCCCCCTATCCCATATTATCAACAGCTCCTTCCAAAATGAAAAATATAGCCCAAATACCTCTAAAGAGTGAGAGAAAGATCAAAGGTGATGATGGAGTCACACAGAGAAAGTCAGGTTTAACAAATGAGTATGAGTGCTGAATCAGTATAATGATATTTCTTTTAGTCTCCAGTACCTTAGAGTATCTAGAATAAAAACCTAAAATTGTGGAATTGTAACCCATCCCGAACTCTTAAATTTGTCTACAATTAATTGTTACAATGTACTTTTTGTATATATGTTATTTTTCACACAAAAAAGTAAAAACAGAGAAGGAAGAGTATAATAGAGAAGATAGGATTTAACAAATGAATATGACTACTGAATCAATATATTGATATTTCTTTTGGTCTCCAGTGTCTTGGAGCAGCAGTTAGAAGAAAAATGAAAAGTCATGGAAATGTAACCCATACCAAACCTTAAGATTGTTGCATAAGTATTTGTTAAAATGTACTCGGAAATTTATTGCTTTTTTGTATATATGTTATTTTTCAGAATCAAAAAATAAGTTAAAAAAAGTAATAAGACAAAAAAGGATATATAAAGGATCTAAGGGAAGTAAAAAAACATAACAAAACAAATTTTCTACACCAATACTATGGGTCAACAATGGGGGAAATAAGGAATATGGGAGAATATGGATTTTATTTTTTATTCTTATTTCTGTTCTGGAGTAATGAAAATGTTCTAAAATCGATCATGGGAATGTATACATAAGCAGTTAATGTTACTGTGAGTCAGGGATTGTATACTTTGGATGGTTTGTGTGGTGTGTGACTATATCTCAATAAAATTGAAAGAAAAAAATGAAGCAAGTAAAAAGAATTAAAACTCTTGCGCATCAAAGGACTTTGTCATGAAAGTGAAAAGACAACTTACTCAACAGGGGAAAAATATTTGGAAATCACGTATCTGATAAAGGTTTAATATCAAAATATATAAAGAAATTCTACAATTCAATGATAAAACAACTCAATTTAAAAATGGGCAAAAGACCTGAATAGACATTTCTCCAAAGAGGATATAAATGCCTCAAAAGCATGTGAAAAGATATTCAACATCACTAGCTATTAGGGAAATGCAAATCAAAACCACAATGAGGTATCATCTCACACTACTAGAATAGCCACTATTAGAAAAACAGAAAACTACAAGTGTTAGAGAGGCTGTGGAGAAATAGAAACACTTATTCATTCCTGGTGGTACTGTAGAATGGTGCAGCCTATGGAAGACAGTTTGGTGGTTCCTCAAGAAACTAAGTATAAATTGCCATATGATCCGACAAATTCTACGACTAGGTTTATACCCACAAGAACTGAAAGCAGACACTCAAATAGACATTTACACACCAGTGTTCACAGTGGTGTTATTCACAATTGCCTGAAGATGGAAACAATCCAAATGACCATCAACTGATGAGTGGATAAACAAAATGTGGCATATACATATAAAGGAATATTTTTCCACTGTAAAAAGGAATGAAGTTGAAGAGTGCTTTGTAAACTATTGCATTTATATTCTTTGCTTTGTATATATGTTATACTATACAATAAAAAAGTTTAAAAAAAAAAGGAATGAAGTCCTGATGCATTCAACAACATAGATGAACCTTGGGGGCATTATGTTGGGTGATATTATCCAGACACAAAAGGACAAATATTGTATGATCTCACTATTATGAACTTATTATAATAAGCAAGCTCATAGAGTTAGATTTAAGAATATAAATTACCAAGAGGTATGTTCTTGTTTGCTAGTTGTCAGAATGCAATATACCAGAAACGGAATGGCTTTTAAAAAGGGGAATGTGATGAGTTGCTAGTTTACAGTTCTAAGGCCAAGAAAATGTCCCAATTAAAACACTTTCAAACATACAATACTGGATAGGGATTAGAAGAAACAGCTACCTTTACAAAATGGGATTAGGATTAAAACATGGCTTTTCTAGGGCACATACATCATTTCAAACCAGCACATTCCACCCTCCGGACCCTAAAAAGACATGCTTTCCCTATATACAAAATACATTCATTCTAAAACAATATCAGAGAAACTTAAACTATTTCAGTAACATTACAAATACAATACAAGGTTAAAACCAGTACAAAATCTCAAAGGTAGTAGCAAGCATGGTCTTTTCTAAGGCAAAATTATCCTCTGGCTTTGGACCTTTGAAAACTCATAACAAATTATTTGCTGCCAACATACAAAGGAGGGACATCCATAGTATACATATACCTATTTCCATAGGGAGGAAGGAACACAGGGGTCACCGGACCCACACAGTTTCAAAAACTTACAGGGCAAAGACCATTAGATTTCAAAGTCTGAGAGTCGTTTATCATCGGGGCTTTAGAAAGCAGCAGTCCCACCCTTTCCAAAGGCCTACGCAAAGGCCTGCCCCTCTCCCCACGCGACATTGGAGGACATTGGGGAGACCACCTTTTTCTCGGCCCCACCCTCTCCAAGCACTGGGGCTGCAGCCAGGCTCTCTGCCATCTCTGGGGCACACACTCAACCCCACCATGAGGTGGCAGCCAGGCTCTCCCCAAACCCCAAGGAATGTGCTTCATCCTCTCCAAGGCCTGAGGCAGCATGTCTCTTCCACTACAATAAGGTGGAAGGCCCATCCTCTGCCTTTGGGGCAAACTCACCCTCTTCACAAGCTTGGGTGGGTCCACTCTCCAGGTCCAAGTCTTCTCGACTTCATGGTTTTGTCTCTGAAGTTATTTTCCCCCCCTTCTCTGAACCTCCAGTCCAGACTGGAAGCAGCTCTGTTTATACAAGTCCCACACACTCTTGCTGGCTTTCTATGCAGTAGCCTTGGATCATGCCCATTGGACATCAGGAGTTTCCACAAATCCTTCCTGGATAATTCCATGTCTGATCCTGGCTTTCTCTGAAATGGCTGACTGGTTTCACATTTGATTAAATGCTCACATGGGGCACTATTCTCTGGGGTCTCCCTTCCTGGAGGCCCAGAATTTTCCAGAACTTCAATTTCTGGTTTCTTTGTACCCAAGAGCTCAGTTTTCAACTTATCTCTTTCCTATCGCATTTCACTATAAGCTGTGAGGAGAAACCAGGTTGTACTTTCAACATTTAATTTGGAGATCTCTTCTGCTAAATATCCAAGTTCATGGCTTTTAAAATCTGCCTTCCAGCCAAAGCCACTAGTCAATTTTGGCAGATTATCTGCTATTTTAAAACAAGGATCACCTTCCTTCCGCTCTGTAATGACACACGTCTCATTTCTGTCTAGAGTCTGGTCAGAGGTATCTTTAGAGTCCACATTTCTACCAAGATCCTCTTCAAAACATTCTAGGCCTTCTCTATCAAGCTCCTCACCACTCCTCCAAAATCTTCCCCTTATCCATTTAAAAAGCTGTTCCAACATGTTTGGTATTAGAAACTGCAGCAGCAGCACCCCACTCTCTGGTACCAAAATCTGTTCGAGTTTGCTAGCTGCCAGAATGCAACATACCAGAAACGGACTGGCTTTGTAAAAGGGGAATGTCATGAGTTGCTAGTTTACAGTTCTAAGGCCGAGAAAATGTCCCAATTAAAACAAGTCTGTAGAAATGTCCAATCAAAGGCATCCAGGGAAAGATACCTTGGTTCAAGAAGGCCGATGAAGTTCAGGGTCTCTTTCTCAAGTGAGAAGGCACATGGTGAACACAGTCATAGTTTCTCCCTCAGCTGGAAGGGTAAATGGGGAGCACAGCATCATCTGCTAGCTTTCTCTCCTGGCTTCCTGTTTCATGAAGCTCCCCGGGAGGCATTTTCCTTCTTCATCTCCAAAGCGCTGGCTGATGGACTCTTTGCTTCGTGGTGCTGCAGCATTCTCTACTCTCTCTGAATCTCATTCATTCTCCAAAATGTTTCCTCTTTTATAAAACTTCAGAAACTAATCAAGACCCACCCAAGTGGGTGGAGACATGCCTCCACCTAATCCAGCTTAACAACCGCTCTTGATTAAATCACATCTCCAGGGAGATGATCTAATTACAGTTTCAAACATACAGTACTGAATAGGGATTAGAAGAAATGGCTGCCTTTACAAAATGGGATTAGGATTAAAACATGGTTTTCTAGGGGACACACATCATTTCAAACCAGCACAAGGTAGATTGAGGTTAGAGAACGGGTTGCTGATGCTTAACTTGTATAGAATTTCTATTTAAGTTGATGGAAGAGTTTAGAAAAGGATGGTGGTAATGGTAGCACATTATTGTGAGTGTAATCAACAATACCGACCTATATAGGTGAATGTGGATAAAAGAGGAAATTTTAGGATGTATATATTACTAGAATAAAAATTAGAAGATAAAACATAGTACTGTAACAGCACAGTGAACCCTATAGTATTTGACGGCCTATAGTTAGTAGTATAAATTTAAGAAAGTTCTTTCATGGGTTATAACAAATATACGACCCTAATACAAGCTGGTAATAATAGAGTGATATATGGTGAAAATATATGTGAATGTAAATAACAGATGATAGATAGAACATTTTCACAATCTTTCATAAATTGTAGCAAAGGTAACTACTGTTAAAAAAAAAAAGAGTACTATATATACATATATTTTAAATGTTATCCTCAGTAGTAACAAATGTTCCACACCAATTCAAGGTATTGGTGGTAGAGTGTACAGAAATCAACAATGTATGCATGATTGTTTTGTAAACTCATGATTTCTTACAAGAAAAAAAAGAACCTGCCCACAAGCTCCCTGGCCTTGAAGCTGCCTTTGCTTTTGCAGGCAAATCATTCCTTGCTGCTGCAGAAATCTTGGTGTTCTGAACAACAGCAAAAAAGAAAACTACAGACTCTTATCCCTCATAAATACAGATGCAAAGCTTCTAAACAACATTTTCGCAGATCAGATACAGTAATATATAAAACAAATAAATTTAGAATAAGAAGTTATCAACAAGTGTGGTTTATCCAAAGAATTCAAGATTGGTTTAAACATTCAAAAATAAAAATATAGGTTACCAGGGGATGGGATGGGAATACAGAATGGGAAGTTAAGGCTTAAAATGTACAGGGGTCCTAAATGGAATGGCAGAAAAGCTTTGGCAATGGATGGTGGTGAAAGTAGCACAACATTGTGAACATAATTAACAGCACTGAGATATATATCTGAATGTGATTTAAAGGGGAAATGTTAGATTGTATATATGATAAGAGAATAAAAATTTTTAAAATATCCATAGAAGTAAATTACACAGTGAATCCTAAGTTAAACTATGGATTATAGTTAATAATAAAATTATAAAAATGTGCTGCCATCAATTATAACAAATGTTCCATACTTATGCAACATGTTACTAACAGGGTGGTATATGGGAATCCTGTATTTTATGCATGATTGTTCTGTAAACCCACAACTTATCTAATAAAGAAAAAAAACTAATCAATGAAATTCTCCATGTCAACAATTATTTTAAGTCAGGGGATTAGCTCAATAAATGTAGAAAGAAAGCTTCTGGCAAAAGTAAACATCCATTACTGGTAAAAATTCTAAGCAACTAGGTCTAATAGGAAATTTCCTTCATCCAATAAAGGAACATCTATGTAAAATCTACAGATAATGTCATAAAAGTGAAAGGCTGAATTCTATCAACCTAAGATCAGGAATACGACAATGCTGTCTCCTCTTTTTGCTTCTATTCAATATTGTACCATAGGTTCTAACTAGTGAAATCAGTCAAGAAAAAGAAACAAATGGCAACTCAATTGAAAAGGAAGAATTAGGGCGGGCCACGGTGGCTCAGCAGGCAAGAATGCTTGCCTGCCATGCCTGAGGACCCGGGTTCGATTCCCGGTGCCTGCCCATGTAAAAAAAAAAAAAGAAAGAAAGAAAAGGAAGAATTAAAACTGTTAATCCATGATGTTCTGATTATCAATATAGAGAATCAACAAAAGCTACTAGAAATAATACTGTAATAGTGACTTTAGCAAGGTTGCAGGAGATAAGTCAATATATGAAACTCTACTGAATATTTGTTTTAACTTTATTCATAATAGCTAAAAACTGGAAACCACCCAAATGTCCATTAATTGAAGAATGGAAAAATAAACTGTGGTATATACATACAATGGAAACTACTCAGCAATGAAAAGGAGCAGACTATTGACACATACAACACTATGACTGTGTCTCAAAGGCATTAGCTTATGTAAAAGAAGTTAGACCAAGAAGACCACTTTTTGTTTAATTTCATTTATATGAAATTTCAGAAAAGGTAAATATATACTGACAGAAGCAGATCATTGGTTGAAAAAGGCTATGGGGAGGGAAAGGGCATTGACTGAAAGAGGGTACCAGGGATCTTTCATATTACATGTGATAGTATCTCTGCTATAGTTTATCTTTATTAAAACTCAGCCCCAATATGGTACCATTCACCAAGAGAATAAGTTGACACTTGGTGGCATTTTGTTCACATTGAATTCCTTCTATCATTGAGGATACAGTGTTTTGTCCTCACAAAAACAGACTCATAGTTTTTCTTCTAGTACCACCATTCACAGACTTACAGAATTCCTTATCAATGGATACGTATATCCTAAACAACATGAACCCCAACCAGGCGACACATTCTATAGTGAAAAAAGGTTGGTAGGCTGCTCAAGTCCAGTGAATTTACTTGTCTCATCATGCATCCCATCATCCAGATGTAGGTGACTTGACAGAATTGTGGAATGGCCTGATGAGTTCCCAGTTACAATTCCAGATAAAAGACAATCTCCTAGAAGTTGGATACTGTCTTATAGAGACATAGTATATGCTTTAAAATATTGATCAATATACAGGGCTGTGTCTACAATACCCAAAATGCAAAGGTCAGCAAACCAGCATATGCAGGTAGAGTGGCTCTTTTCATTATTCCACTAAATAACCAAATGAGAAGTTTTTGCTACCCATCCTCACTTTCAGGGGCTTGGTTGACTTCAAGTTCTCAGTGCCCAAAGAAGGCCTACGGTAACCATGGTCCTGAACTACTCAAGCACGGTCTCAATGATTGGAAGCAGACACTGTGCACTAGTATTGAGGTCCTCATATTACTGAATTAGCAGTCACACAAAGGGACTTACTATATCGCCTGATGTGATCAATCTTGATTTTCAAGGGCAAATTGGGTTGCTGATACATACCAGGGATAAGGAGGTCTTTGTTTAGAACCCAGAGGGTTCATCTGGGATATTTTGTAATGCTTCCTTGAACAATAGCCCTGATCAAAGTGAAACTGCAGGAAAAATACAATTTAAAAAAAGGATCACCAAGGACTCAAATCATTCAGGAGAGAAGGTTAACGTCACCACAGCAGGTAAAGAACCCTAGCAATTGAGGTGCCATTTAAAACAAAAAGACCATGAAAGGGAGGTAACAGAAGATATGATGAGAATGTTAGGCCTAGTGACCAGTTATCCTCTCCAGGTTCCTATTCCTTTTTCTTGCTTCCTTAGGCTTGGATGAGTGACAGTTACAAACTCTTGCTATCCCTGGGATATATCATTATTTCTTGTTGGTTTCCAAAACCCTGTCTTCACTTTTATAACCATATTTCCTGATAGATACAATCCTCATGTCTCTATGTAGAGTGTGAGAAGAATAGCAAGGCTCATGTATTCTATTTCACTATGCCCATGCTCTCCATTACTCTCTTCAAACTGATTTTGATGCATATACATGTGTGCACACACACACACACGCACGCACAAAGAGCACATAGCTCATAGGAAGTGATTCAATAACGTTTGATAATTTATTGTATTTGATAGTGCAGAGAGATGCAGAAATACTAAAAGATAAAGAAGTTGGAGTACAATCTGGGATAGATAGTAATATATGGTATGATTTTAAAAAGATTTACAGGTTCCAGGGTTTATAAAATGTGAATGCTTCCCAGGGTATTTCCTAACCCTTAGGTGCAAAAGGACCAATGAGAAGGAAGTCAACCCTCCTTCCCATTACTCCATGACTTATTGTTCTTCTCTTCTACAAAGGAAGCACTGGATGAAAGGATGAAGGTTGAGTCTGTAGAAAACACCCAAGGGTGAGAATTTGACTATATTCCAAATTCACAAGGACAAATTCAGCAAGTCTTAGAAGTAGCAAGTCAGCAGAGTCTATGAACACAGTGAGAGATCCCAAGATTGCCTTGGAGAAAACCTTTGGCTACTTTCTTCAGAGCTCCCTTCACATCCTTATTCCTCAGGCTGTAGATGAGGGGATTAAGCATGGGAGTCACCACTGCATAGAACACAGACACTAGTCTTACCTGCTGTTTGGAAGACTTGGGTGTCATGTAGCTACCAATTGCTGACCCATAAGAAAGGATGACCACAATGAGGTGGGAGCCACAAGTAGAGAACGCCTTGAGGCTCCTTGACGCTGACTTCATCCTGACCACAGTCACTATGATTCGGCCATAGGATACCAGAATTAGAGAAACAGGTAGAAGGAGAATCACAATCCCCATGAGGAAAATGGCTGTCTCTGAAGTACGGGTGTCTGTGGATGCCAGGATCAGCAGTGCAGGGGCCTCACAAAAGAAATGGGCAATGCTATTGCTACCTCGGTAGGGTAGCCTTAGTGTGAAGGTGGTGTCCACCACAGCTACCAGAATACCGCTGGCCCATGATCCTGTGGCCAGCTGGACACACACCCTCCAGGTCATGATGCTAGGATACAGCAAAGGATTGCAGATGGCCACAAACCGATCATAGGACATCACTGCTAGAAGGGCACACTGTGTACCCCCCAA